>JAQBSW010001594.1:0-128340 GCA_029291075.1 Eudiplozoon nipponicum
GTGGATTGCAGAATGAAAACCAACCCCGATTAACATAGTTCTATCAGTAAACTTGCATTGACTTTCGTTTAGATAATGAAGAAAAAGGCAATTATTTCGCCTAGATAAACAGCCTCAAAAATAAAAAATATAATATTTGTATTATCATTAATAGATGCATAATTATCGTTAATTTATTGTGATTGATATCCATGGATAGATAGACTCAAAAGTTAAATACCCTTTATCGAATTCAGAACTGGTAGCAAACCTTGTGTAATTGTAGTTTATTATCCCGCACAAGATTCGAAGACCCAGATGGTTCATCTCCTTTTAAATCAAATCTGCGAGTTTGATGTAAACACCAATCTTATTATATTATGCTAGTCGGAATTACATAGTCATACGTAATGACAAGTTTCGAATTTTCAGAATTATCATCAGAACAAAATGACAAAACTGTTGAAAAAAATCATCTGTTTTAAAAAATTATCTCTGATAATCTCAAATATATTGTATTTGACTGTAAATCTCGGTTGCAAAATTTCCACGCAGACACGAAAATTACTTTTTTGTAGCTTTCGCCACATACTTATAAAAGCTGTACAATGAAACAGTAATTGATTACCTGCCTGACGATAAACATTATTAAATCAAGTTAGCGAGTTTGATAAAAAAAAACTAATCACATGGTATTGAACTAGTTGCATTAGATAAAACTACCAATAACTATATGTACTGAGACGATTCGACTTAAATGTATGAGCGGTTACTTCGCCCTAAACTCACCATCTATTTTGTCAGGAACTTTCTAAAGTTCTTAATCAAATATATTGTGGGTATGGAACGTAGTATCGACTCTTAGGGTTAAGTTGCCATTAAACGCGAAACGCATGTGCCCAAAAAAATTGCACATTTTTTTCATGCTGATATTTGTATATCCTTTCGGTCCTACTTGAGCTTAGATTTTATTAGATTTGCAATACCTTATAGACAATTGAATATCGGTTAGTCATTTGATGCTGCAACGTAAAACAATGCTCCATGGTACGCTGAAATTAGAAGACTTTCAAACACATCCAAGCACGGGACACAGTCTTATTTATTTGGATAAAAATAAATTGTGTTAAACAGATATGCTGATATTTGGTTATTGGTTTGACAAGCTTATTCCTCAGTAGATTTTCCAAATATTGGTGTCACCTTCCTTAAGAACCCAAGTCCAAAGGCAGCATTTCTTTAAGAATAATAGGACTCTGATTACCAAATGAAGGGGAACAACAGATAAAGACGAATCATTTAAACGCAATTTTACCAATTTTAATAGGGATTTCACTATTGCCAGCTGCCTTTTAGTCCATCAAGTATTATACTATTGCAGCAATTTATATTTTTTGGCGATATGCATCCAGAATTGTGCGTTTCTGTTAGAGTTCTAGAAGCAAGAGCATAGGTTGTGAATTTTACGTAATTTAGCAGCAAGTTAAATGTCTGCACCCAACTTGAGAATATTCACCTATGTCTCTAGATGAGATCCAACAATTTTTAATTTGAAAGCGTTGGCATTCTCTAAAGATGAGGTGTGCCTTAGTGTGTCCGTCAGACCATTTTTCCAAATTGGCAGAATTCTCAATGTTATTTTGCATTAGACAGTTCGTATCTACTAACAAGTTATTTCAGGTAGGACCAGAATAATTTGCCAAAATCATCATTTTGGCCGTTATTTCTTTCTTATATCAAGTACACTTGTTTTGTGCATAATTTGTAAATTTTTCTCTTAACATCATTAGTCCATTGAACATCTTAGTGGTTCCTTTTCGGCCAACGTAATGCGCTGCAATATGCATGACGAGATCCACTCCTTTTGGGCAACGTGCGGTTTTTCGACCAGAATAATACCCTGGACAATTGAGTCCTGGATCTCCTTTTGCAGTATGTTAAATTTGGAGCTCCATCCGATGTAGAGATCAGCATAACTAGAGATTATACCTTTCAGACATATTTATAGCAGTTCACTTTGTATTTGGGCTAAGTGGTGTCGCGATGTTGTATGTACCATTACATGGTCGAAGCTAAACTTATTCCCGTATTTATGCTCCTGTATAATGTCATTAATCTTCCACTGAGCAGGCATCAATTTGATAGGCTGTTAAACCATCGATTGAACACCATGTCCACAAACTACAATATTTTGCGTTGTATGCGTTTTTTAAGTGCACAAATAGTTACTGTCGTGAGTTGGGTGTCTCTCGCAATTCGTGCAACGTTTGCTAATGTTGTATCCTAACAGAATGAAGCGAAAAAATGTCCACATGGACGGTTTGAGCATTCCAATCTCCGACTCTTAATATTAATTTATATTATCTCATTAATTATAATTTGTAGCTGCCGATAAATATTATTCCCTGTGATGCGATTAGACAGAATTTCTACAAATTTGTTTGTGATCATTTTGTGTTTAATCAGGCGTCCTTTGGAGCAGGGAAGTGCGGTTTTTGTGCTTAAAGGCTACCCTTAATTGAAAGTACTGTTAGCTTCTAGACATAATAAATAAGCAACTCATTCTTGATCGGTATTTTCCACCGTTTGGCGAAGCTAAAAGCATTTAGTAATTTTGACGTTGGACATTTCGAATTATTTCAATACAACTAGTTGATTTGCAGTCCGTATCGTCTCCGTATGGATGAAATGCGCATAAATTTAGTGCTCGACCGCTGCCATGCGAAAGAATTAGGACATTTCAGAGCCAAAAAGCAGTTATTTGCAATTGATACAAAATTTTAATCGGGGTGCTCTTCCACGACTGCTGGAAGAGTCCGGGACGTATCATTTACTGGGCACGTCGATATTCAAATAGAATTTTGAGTATGTGTCATTTTATTCATTAAGTTTCTGGTAAAAGGTTTTGCGAATAGTGTCGTATGCAGCACTAAATATTTTATCCGAGGATGTACTTCTTACATGTGCTTAAACAAGTTTAAAATCAAGGAAGCAGAAGTTCAATTTATCGTGGAGCCTTACTCATGACGCCTGAGCCCACAAACTTTAGAGGATTTAGCTATAGAATTTCTCGTCTCCTAGATGGCTTGTTTCCACAGCTGGCGAAATAGTCTTTTTTATTCTCTTTACAAATGTGTTTAACCGATTTTCTAATCTGCGAGATCAGTTTGTCGAGTGCAGGCCTAGAGAAAAACTTTGGCCTACATAGACCTAATGAAAAGCACTCCGATGATGATTTTACGATTTCAATAACGTAATCCTGAACTTGTCTTAGAGCTGTGCAAAATATTTGAAGCTCATTAGTCATTATATTTAAACAGAATTATTCGAATGACTGATGTTTTTACAAACTCTGTCAACATGATTTTATTCATATACAGTCAAAAGAAATTAATGGAATGAAAAACATTCTTCATGCATCATAGAGATATCTATTAAATGAAAAAAATATTAACCATCTTCAATGTTAGCCAGTTCTTTCTCAAATAAGGAAAATAACACGGCAAATTCTTAAATATTATTTAACATTTTGAAAGCAGAATTTCCAGTAAATATTGTTGTCTCGTGACCCCATGTCTTATCACGTTTGGATTTCAAAAATATAAACCTTTTATACCTGCCATAATAGACTTCGTGCTTCATTATGGATGAATTTATAGGCTTGAATTGAAAGTCGCCCAAATCGTCCATGCTGATTTAGTAATAAGAAATTCTCTGGCCTTAACGAACGAAGCAAGACAAAAAAGTTTAAACAGCATAATAAAAAGAAATGTAAAGGAAATTAACTGTGGCAATGCAGTCATAATTATCAACAACAGCATCAAAAGCGAAAAAAATACAGTAATACGCATAGCAACATTAACAAAAATAACAATAAAAACCATATTTTAGATATTATCAACAACAAATCTCATTAAACTTATAAACTAATTAATAAAAGTAAAAATACTATGAAAAGCAAAATAAATTACATAATTATAAATAATAATAATAAGATATTTAATAATGTAATGTAGAAAATCCTCGATAGCAACATTCCTATATCAATGTCAACAACAACTAACATAATAATGGGTTTTGCTATTATTATTATCATTAAAAAGAGTAAAATTTATTAGTAAGGTGAACGCCTTTAATTGAATTGTAAATGGGGGTCAACAGTGTTGTAGTCCTTGGTTGTGCAATATGATCATCACATTCAATGTATCCACGAGTTCCTGTCGTGGGTGGTTGACGGGCAATCTCGGTTCCGCAGCGATCCTATTGATCCGCATTTCCATGTATGCGCTAAGTTGGGCCACGTGGTGTCTGGATGCTGATTCGTCCCTTCAATCCAAAGGTTTCGACACCATTCTTACAGATCACTGGAAATGTATTTAGATATTGTCTTGGTTTCCTGGTGACGTTTCGGCACCTCATTTCCAGTACCATTTAAAAGCACAATGTACACAAAGCACACGACCGAATTTACTCTATTTTTGCACACTTTTCCTTATATTAATGTTTGCGGCGAGTCACTATGACAAAAAAATTACTGTCTTTGAATCAGGCCTCAATAAATTTGGTTATATTTTTTTATAAATTTTATTTTTCACACAAAACCTTGATGCAAATAATTTGGCAGAGTATATTTAACCCATTAATAATTAGGTTTAGAGAGATCTACAAGTCACTGTTGAGAGAATGTTTGAAATTACTATAGATAGGCTACAATGAATAAAATCATTCTAAACAGTATCATTCCATTTTTGTTTTTGGTTTTAACATATTTGTGAGAATATGTCTATCACTTCTGAGAATGTGCTCAGAAATTATAACATGAAACATCAGGAACACTTGAAATAATTTTACAAACGCAAGACTTTGTGGTATACACAATGAATGCCTATGTTGAATTATGCGATGCTAAGTTTATAAAAACAGCAAACACAAAGTCGTATCATACAAACATAATTTAATAATTCAATAAAATACTTACGTTGCATTATATGAAATGTAATACTTCAATGCTTAATCCAAAAAATAAAATTGCAGTATAATTAACTGAATTTAAATATTTTCCAAGTTATTTTCTTAATGCTAAATAGATATTTAGCATACGCAATTAGATTTAAAATAATTGTAAACTTTAGTTAAATGCACACGCACACACATATATATATATATATATATATATATATATATATATATATATATATATATATATATATATATTTCTGTTTGTGCGTCTGTGAATATATTGATAGTTTCTCTATGAGAAAAAGTTTTACTCTTTATTGTTTTGGTTGCGTTAGTTTATATTGTATATCATAATTCAGAATTATATTCAAGTACATTGTAAAGCATTAAAATAGATTTGTTTTTTATAATATACTCTAAAAGCATTATTATTATGTTTTACGTTTTTAGAACTAACAGACTTTTGCATATAATTGTATACTGATGTAAAATCTTATTTTAAAAGTACAATATATCAATTTGCACGCAATTGAAATTGCTCATTCATCGATACTTTTATAGTTAGCTAATTTATGTCATAGAAGTAGAGATCAAGAAATGATTTTAATGTTAGTTAATCACATTCGCAATCGAAATTCCTAATATAACTTAGTTAATAAATGATCTTTAAAATGGAATGCGTTTCAATGAAAACTTCTTTTTATTTAAGTTTAAAATTTTTTTTAATCATTGAGTGTCACGCGTCTAAAATACCACTGGTTTCACGGGTTGTGACAACAATTTTGCATTTTATAAACCGTTAGATAAAATGGGATTGGCGTTTTTCTTAAGCTTGCAAACCTGTTTTGAAGAAATGAGATTTTTATGTCTGATAAATAGGTAATAATAACACAACATGAAACGTTCATGCGATTGAGCAAATTCGAAGCAAGTTTAAATGCTTACATAGAGGAATGCTCGGACATTTCTCTAGGTGTTTATTCTATATAAAATAGTCTATCATTTCGGCCGTGGAGTGTGGATGTTACCACTAAACACTATAGTTAGCATCCTCATTTTCAGTTCATTTGAAATAAATTATTCATGTATACACTTATTAAGGCAGGGTTACGGAAGTCGAAGGGAAAATATCTTACGATGGATTACGTAAATTGGACAATAATTGATCACCTGCAGGGATTTCGGGGTTTCCCAACGAAGCCTGACACTTCGTTTATCAAACAAGCAGACGCAGATGTGCTAAGGAAACGCTCAAAACTAGAAAAGCGTAGCGCTAATAAAGTTTTATTAGAGAATCATCGATCAAATTAAACTTAGGAACAAGCCAAGGATATAGACCGCAATAAATGGCCATGACATTACACAGAAATGAATGACTACCTGTATAACACTGCAGGCTTAGAATTATGCCGGTTCTGATACAAAAACTTTCATGAAAACAAAGACTGATAACCTGGTTGCCACATTCAAGTGTTTCAACGATCTACATGTAAATAGTTCAGTGTTCCTTTCACTTACAAATGAAAATTTTACGCATTGCGATATTTAATAACAATGAATCGCTTGGTAAAAATACATTTCAGAGCATATTAGACTAAACGCTGTCGATATTTAACAAAAGACTTGTAAAATAATTTTAAGTATCTGGACTGAAAGTAATATTCAAAGAAATGTTTGAATCCACTGTCATCATGATTTTCCCAAATATTTTGACCTCCGGGTACGGAGGTCATTTTCAATGGCAAACACATCACCCACTAAGTTGACAATCAATATGTCAAGTGGAAAAATTAGTTTAAACTGACCCATTTATACTTGTTGTTAGATCTCTTAAGCATAAAGTCTTTTTAAAAAAATGCTAGTCAAGTGTATTTTAAATTGGTTTGTGTATATGTCTGCATGTATACACTCTTCGCAATGACATTACAGTGCTTTAATGTCAATTACCGATAACTCACTAGATAAGCATACGTCCTGCCTGTGTGTTTGTGTTCTCGTTTGTTTTGCATTGAGGAGTAATCGGTTAATGCACGTGTACATTCATCCCAGTGAAATTACAGCGATTTGGCAACATCTGACTATTCAATCGATAAGCGTGTTTGTGTCTATGTGCGTGAGCGTTTACTTAAGACTGAGAACTAATCTGTTACATGTTATTACAGGCACGTGAAATAGTCATTCAAGTGAAAACTAAAATGAAAACTGTCGCTTCCTTAATACACACGTCAGACTTATTTTACACGTACTTTCCTAAATGAAGCAATTACGAGCGGCATTCCGGTGAGGAGGGGGCAAGATACTATGAATAGAGTAAATAATTAAGAGGTAGCAAAATGAAATTAGAAATGGATAACTTGTTTCAATAGGGTAGAAAGTTAAATTAAACGGTTCGTAAAAGAAATTGGAAATTGCCTGATAAAGAAAGATACTAGTAATAGTGCAAAGAAAATTGGGCTTTTTTAAAAAAAAACCTTCCCATCATGTATAGATAAATGTTTGTCAAAGGCGCTACACTAACAACAGAACGTAAGATAATAGATAAATAAGATAACAAGTAATCAAGGATGAAATATAAGACAGTCAGATAATAAATTATAAGATATTGAATTACTCAACCTCCACCTCTGTAATTTAATATCAATCCAGTGTTCTTATTCTTTTACTTGAGCGAGTTTCTGATTCAGATTCGTGCAATCTTCGTTTCCTACCATTATTTAATACTGTATTCCAAATAGTACCTAGTGATTTTTCTACGGCTGTTTCATTCATGATATCATTTCTCGATTTAATTTCTATGGGTTCTCTAATCAATTTAGTCGATCTATTACGGCCACAAATTGATATACGTCTACACCCATCCCAATTAATTGAATGTCTTGTCTCTACTGTATGGCGTGCAAGATCCGATCTATTAATATGGCCATACTTGCATGTTCCCCTCTTCTTACCCTAATTGGACGCATGGTTTCACCTACATACATCAAGTTACAGTCGTTACATGGAATTTCATATACTCCTGATGTGTCTAATGGTTCTATTTTCTCCTTTTGGTTGGGTAGTTCAACATGTTTCTTGTTAAGCTAATTTAAGTAATGAATACGGTGCTATGTCAGTGATGCTCATAAACAGATATCAACATATGAAGAAACAATTAGTAAGGCAAGTGGAAAATATTCGTTTCATTAAAAAATGTTTAAAACATTGCGTAATTCCTAAATGTTTTAAATTTAAATTGCCATTTCATTTAAATGCTAAAGGTAGATCTCTTTAACATGAACTAACTTTGAACATAATGTATACATTGATTAGCGATTTAAAAAACGCAAATACTAACTAATCAGAGATAAAACTAAAATAAGATCTTCGTTACGTTCCTTTTTGCACGTGGATGACTTTAAATGTATAGAAGATTTTACTGATGGCGCACGTACTAGAGAGATAAAAAAAGGTTCAGATCAGGCATGATAGAAATTAGGAAATTTGGGCATCTATAGACAGACCATAACTAAGACATGCCCTGCTGTAACTAATCGAGTGGTAAACCATTCGAAAATAAATGAGAATCAGTTAGAAATGCCTAATCGTGGTTTAAGTACAGCTGGCCAAATTGAGATATCACCAAAAAATGAGATAATAACTGAGGCTGTTTAAACAGCACAATTCCTCCCAGATAATGAAAACGTTAGGTTTGAAATAGACATTACCACAAGTGCGATATCGCATGAAGAGGAAAGATATAAATCAAATCTTTAAATAAAAAGTCTCAGAAAAGAGTTAGCAGCAAACAGTGTGATAAATTTGAAAGCAGAAAAAGGAGGAGCGACGGTTCTGATGAATGAATCTGATTATAATCGTGAGAATTACGAACAATTAGACAATATAGAGGTATACACTAACATAAATAACGACCCTGTCGATAAGTGACAAGGAGAAGTTAAATTATTAATAAAGAATATGTTTGCTAGTGGTGAATTGGATCAAGCACACGGTAATACTCTCCCACAAAGCCAAACATTTATGCCCAGTGTGTATGATTTAGTGAAGGTGCATATATCAGGTAACAGTTTGAGAATTATTGGTTATGTCCAACACTCCTCACCATATAAAATGTCCAAGTTTTAAGGTCACAGAATAAGGATATATTGGTATTTCTTAGACAACACTGATGAGTCAATGCCGTTCGGTTAAGGTTTCCGATTAATATTAATTAAATAGCAACGATTGGCTGTATCTGGTGATAATAAATCCCAATATACCAGTACCAAAAAGCATGGAATATTCTCAGCTTTTTCTGGTTGATCATTCGGTAATGTTATTATGACGAAGACATGCATTACTTCTACATAATTTATATTAAGGAATTATAAAAGCAAATTAGAGGCGTTCTAGGGGAACAATCATTGTCGGTTCCAATAAAAAATCTCTTCATGCATTACCTGGAGAAGACCCTCTTAGATATAACGCCCCTAAATCCTAAATTGTATATAAGATATTTGGATGATATATTAGTTATTTCAAATCATGGGAAGGATCAAACTGATAAATTTCTTAAATATAGCAAATCAGGTGAGCAAGCTGAAGTTTACAATTGAAAATGAATCATGTGGTGAATTACCATTTCTGGATGTCAAGTTAATTAGAAATGGTACAAAACTAGAACGGGATGTCTATAGGAAGGATACTTACTCAGGTATCCTTCTTAATTTCAATTCAAATCACCCATATAGAATGAAAATCGGTATCTTAAAATCGATGATAATAAGAAGCTTAAGATTAACAGATAAAAAGCATAGGGAGATTGAATTAGGTAGACTGCGAGAAATATTCAGTGCTAATGGGTATCCTCTAAAGTTAATTGAAGCCACTATAATGAGCGTTATAAGTAAATTTAATCATGACTGGAAGTACGTGAAATCAAATAAAACAAAAGATGATCGGAGGGTAATGGTAATACCTGATTCTAAACTAAGTAGGAAAATCAAAATGATAGCATCCAAATACAATATACGTACTATTTTAAAACAGACCGTTACCCTAGGTATTAAACTGCCCAACCAAAAGGAGAAAATAGAACCATTAGACACATCAGGATTATATGAAATTCCATGTAATGTCTGTAACCTGATGTATGTAGGTGAAACCATGCGTCCAATTAGGGTAAGAAGAGGGGAACATAAAACCGCATGCAAGTATGGCCATGTTAATAGATCGGATCTTGCACGCCATACAGTAGAGACAGGACACTCAATTAATTGGGATGGGTGCAGACGTATATCAATTTGTTGCCGTAGCAGATCAACTAGATTGATTAGTAAAACCATAGAAATTAAATCGAGAAATGATATCATGAATGAAACAGCCGTAGAAAAATCACTAGGTCCTATTTGGAATATAGCATTAAATAATGGTAGGAAACGAAGATTGCACGAATCTAAAACATAAACTCGCTCAAGTAAGAGAACAAGAACATTGGACGGATATTAACTTATAGAGGTGGAGGGTGAGTAATTCAATATCTTCTAATTTATTATCTGATTGTCTTATAATTTCATCCTTGATTACTTGTTATCTTATTTCATCAATTTTCTTACGTTCTGTTGTTAGTGTAGCGCCTTTAACAAACATTTATCTATACATGATGGGAAGGTTTATTTTTTTTAAAAAAAGCCCAATTTTCTTTGCACTATTACTAGTATCTTTCTTTATCAGGCAATTTTCAATTTCTTTTACGAACCGTTTAATTTAACTTTCTACCCTATTGAAACAAGTTATCCGTTTCTAATTTAATTTTGCTACCTCTTAATTATTTACTCTATTCATAGTATCTTGCCCCCTCCTCACCGGAATGCCACTCGTAATTGCTTCATTTAGGAAAGTACGTGTAAAATAAGTCTGACGTGTGCATTAAGGAAGCGACAGTTATCATTTTAGTTTTCACTTGAATGACTGTTTCACGTGCCTGTAATAACATGTAACAGATTAGTTCTCAGTCTTAAGTAAACGCTCACGCACATACACACAAACACGCTTATCGATTGAATAGTCAGATGTTGCCAAATCGCTGTAATTTCACTGGGATGAGTGTACACGTGCATTAACCGATTACTCCTCAATCCAAAACAAACGAGAACACAAACACACAGGCAGGATGTACGCTTATCTAGTGAGTTGTCATTAATTGTCATTAAATCACTGTACTCTCATTGCGAAATGTATGTACATGCAGACATATACACAAACCAATTTAATATACACTTTCCTAGCATTTCTTTAAAAGACGTTATGCTTAAGAGATCCAACAACAAGTATAAATGGGGCAGTTTAGACTAATATTTCCACTTGACATATTGATTGTCAAATCAGTGGGTGATGTCTTTGCCATTGAAAAGGACCTCCGTACCCGGAGGTCGAAATATTTGGGAAAATCATGATGACAGTGGATTAAAACATTTCGGTACGCAATCCGAAAATCAGGTAAATAATCTATTCCCTGTCGCGCAACATGTTTCTTTTAAAGTAATTTTCAAAAACAGATTGATATCTGTGTATTATTCAAGGACGAACTTTAATAAAATTGCGTTTCACCGGAGATACTATTTCTGACATATTATTTAAGCAGCTGAATAAAGATTGGAAATGTTTGTATGAATTTAAATATATTCGCTAACTGTAGTATATAAATTTTTGTTCATCATCACTTCATGAAATGCCTCAGAAAACCTTACAATTTTTCGTTTTATATAAATTGAATATTACATAAAAATGGTACGATGTGAACTCAAATGGAGTTTCCGTAATATAAAACTTCAAGAATAAATAGATATTATAAAATACGTACCGCCGAAAAATTTTAATTTGTAACTGTTTCATAGATTAATTATATTTAATAAAAATTTATACCTTCTTGTTATGCAGGCTTCAATAAATTTCACAATGCTCTTTAATGTGCAGAGATAAAAAGAAATTTTATCAGATACTTCATTAGTTTCTTCCTTATTTTGTCGGCGAGTATCCACAAATGAATATATATATATATATATATATATATATATATATATATATATATATATATATATATATATAAATCTAACAAAACATCAAATGAAGTTCTCTCTCTTGGACCGAAATACTGCATAACAAAAACTAGAATAAACGAACGTGAAGAAATGCATATGCAGGCATCAATGGAATGCTTCTTTGAAGATGCCACAAAACACAAATCAAATGAAAAATACGACATCTCGCTCTTTAAATCGGACCTCCGAAGTGCGTATGGCCAATATATGCGCACATTCAAAGGCAATAAACTGGTCACCAAAAGGCATCTAGAAGAACTGAATGAGCTACAACGAAACAAACAAGTCAGACTCATGAAGCCAGACAAAGGGACAGGCGTAGTGTTAATGAACTATACGGACTATAGTCAGGCGATGTTACAAATTCTGAATGACAAATCCAAATTTAAACGCGAAGAGGTACAACGCGACACTACGGCAAAATTAGAAAATTCCATAACGAAGATTCTAAACCGAATTATTTCGAAGGTCGAGGCTAAAGAAGAAATCGACATAGAGCACAAAAATGCTTTTATTACAGAATGCAAACATGCCAAGCCCGTAGGTTCAACGCAACCGATATTATATGGGTTGTCCAAGGTTCACAAAATGACCAACAATGAAGGACTTCCGCCTTTCAGGCCCCACAGTAGAAGGCAGCCAGACTATTATGCCGGATTATAAAGCCTATCATGAAAGGAAGAATAGACCACGTTGTACATGATAGCTTTCAATTCTTAGAAAAAATTCGCGACCTAAATTTGAAAAAGAGGAAAATGGTGTCCCTCGATATAAAGTCACTCTTTACTAGTATTCCAGTAAATAAAACTATAAATATCCTATGTGAATATATACGATCATCAGGAGCGGAAACACTGATAGAAGTGGACGACATGAGAGAACTACTTCTATTATGCACATCCAACGTACAATTCGTATTCCAAGGTGTCTTCTACAGACAAATTGACGGCATAGGTATGGGTAGTCCTCTTGGACCAGTATTGGCAGACATATACATGCACCATTTAGAAACAACTGGTTTAAAACCATTTTCAATGGAGCTCATTTTTACGTGCGCTACGTTGACGATACTTTCATGGTCGTTGAAAAGGATGAAGATACAAATTCACTGCTACATCACATAAACAAGGTAGACCAGGCAATCAAGTTTACAATAGAGAAAGAAAAAGACGGATATTTATCCTTCCTAGACTGTAGGAATAACGAGAGATGAAGAAGTTACTCTCTCAAAGGTCAGTTCACAAGAAATCAAGCTGGACTGGACAATATATCCATTATATGAGTAGTGTGCCAAGGGCGTACAAAAGGAACCTAATAATAGGAATTTGGGCACACGAAAACGCAGGATTGTTCACTGGACAACATTGAATTAGAGCTAAATTTGTTTTGCGAAGCGTTGAGAAATAGAGCTATCCGGAGGTGATCTTCCAGCGGAAATCTTCAAACGAAAGGTAATTCGAGCGACAAAAGCACAGTTTCCCTCAGTACAGGTGAGAGTGAGTGTTCAACACAACAAAACTGATGCGCACGGAATGAAAAAGATAACCTCTCTGTGTCGTCAACACCTTTGTCTGTATACAAATTTCAATGTACCTGCAACGCTCAGTACATCGGCAGATCAAAAAAGAGGCTCGAAACTAGAATAAATCAGCATCTCCCTCAAAAACTATTAAAGAGGGGTGCAGCTCCTGCACAAAAATCAGCAATTTGCGAACATGTACTACTCACAGGTCATGCTGTTAGTAGTAACAATTTTTCAGTTCTCTACAAGGCAAAAACAGAGAAAATGCTTCTGGCTTTTGAAGCTATTGCAATTAATAAGCTGAAGCCCTGCTTAAACGTGCAGAAAATAATTCAAAAAGAAATTAAATTGGACTGGAACAAAGACATAACTGACATGCCTTTAAAAATAGCCAACGCTTCGCAAAATACGACACATACATCAATTACGGACGCAATTGCAATGAAAGCGATGACACACCAAATGACGTTACGCAAAAGGAGTGGTCTAAATTGCACAAAAGTAGTGGTCTAAATTGCATAAAACAAAGGCTAGAATAACGAAGAGGAGATTGGTTACAACAAATGTACAGTGGGATTGGATGAACGAATATACTAACGAATCCAGAACAATGGCTGTAGATACTGGTAGAAATAAGATTTATTAATAAATGTTATTCCATGGAGTACGTTGTTTGTTCTTACACATATATATATATATATATATATATATATATATATATATATATATATATATTTATTTATTTATTTATTTATTTATTTATCTGGATCGACTCCATTTGTTTGTTTGAGGATTTCGGATGGATCTGCTTCTTCTGCAACACTGATTTTACAACAAAGGTAGAAACTTTGAGAAGAATAACAACTGAAAAAGAAACGGAAGCCCTTTACAAGGGATCTAGAAAATTTTCTTACACAATCGAAATATCCAACAAATCCAGACGCATTTATTCACAAATATTTAAAAGTGGACTTGTCAAAACACCAGAAAAAATTACTCACCTTAGGAGCAAAATTCTGCATAATCAGGAGAAACATAAATGAACGCGACTTTATTGACATTCACGCTGGAACGGAATTTTTTTGCAATGACGTAACGAAAGACGCCGCCCCATGGGCATTCAATGGGCAAGGACTGATAGCTGAGATATTTAGCACACTAGAAAAAAATACAAAAAGAAATACAAAGGAAGCCAAATCATCACAAAAATGCACATAGTCGAACTCCGAAAACTACAATTAGACAAATCTATACGACTTGTCACACAAGACAAAGTGTGAGCGGTTGTTATAATTGAAGCCGTTGATTAAACAAATATCGAATCAAGAATAAATGCAATTCTGAATAAAGGTGAAAAAACATGTTTTATCATCGATGGCTGATTCCGATATTAGATCAAAACTCATAGAAGACATCCAAAAGGCAAAACTCGTTGGAACAAACATCGCAAGATTGTACGGCAAACCAAAAACCCATAAAGCCATGACAGCCTCAGAAGCTCCTTCGATGCGGATCATCATTTTAAAGGTTAATGCCCCGCAACATGAACCACCTAGGTTTCACTGCAAAATAATTCAACCAATACGAAATATCATAAATGCAATCAATTCCAAGGACTTCTTAGAGCTAGCGAATGAACTGAACAGGAATAAAATTCTACAGAATAAAATAATCGCGCTTGAAGTCTCAATCTTATTTACGAACATTCCAATGGATAAGACAGCGGCGATCTTGTGTGACCCTATAGACACCAATGACATCAAGGACCTTATATTAGCATGTACAAAAACCGTGTAATTTACATTTGAAGGGATATACTACCGCCAGATCAATGGTGTAGCTATGGGAAGATGCATTGCACCCTTCCTGGCAGATGTATACATGTATCATCTTGAAAAAACGAACCTAAAATATTTTAATTAACCAAAGCGCATTCTACAAAAGGTTCGTCCCAGAAGGAGCAGATCCATCCGAAATCCTCAAACAAGCAAATGGAGCCGATCCAGACATCAAATTAACTCTCGAAGTAGAAAAATAGAATATTTTTCCCTTCCTTGATATATATATATATATATATATATATATATATATATATATATATATATATATATATATATATTAAATGTAAATGTAAAACAAGTAGAATATTTAAACATGGGCTTGTGTGAAATGATGAGAAACCATTGAATTGCGTTTATCACCTCTAGTTCAGTCTAAATGCACGAACTTGCTCTTGTATTTCTCCTAAATCATGCTAGATTTTGTTTATCCACTTTTCTTCGTATGTGGCTATGTCATTCCCTTATTGAATATACTAATTTGCTAAAAGGCATCGTCTATGGAATATACGTGCTTGGTTTCAATGATGTGTTGTCCAGTCGGTAGGCGTACATAATTTGCTCGACCATTTTCAAGTGTATACTGGTAAATATTATTTTACGCCAACATTAACGGCTGCTTCGCTTTAATTCCTGGTAAAAACAAGTGTGCAACCTTAAATAAAACTTGCAGTTCAGCTGCATTAAATTTGCACGTTAATTCCTTTTTGATCTTCTGCGTTATACGAGAAATAGCGTCACCCATGCATGAGACGTTTAGCTAAATTTCTTTCGATTATGGCCTTAAAAATGTCTTTAACTTTTAATTTCGCCTTTCAACAATAGAATCAATCATATTTCTAGGATAGCTATTAGATTATAGATCATTGTTGTCAATTTTTGTGAAACAACCGCGAACTGTTACTAATTTAAATCAAGTTTGCGAACTTGAAGTAAACACCAATCCAATTGTATTTAACCAGTCATCGAACAACATAACAAAACTACCGCCAGCCGCAACGCACTGACGCGTTTCGACCTTCCATGATCATCAACAGAGTACGTCGGCAAACTGACTATCGAGGATCAAACCGCATTGCATATATATGGAAATCAAATTTAGATATGCGGCTCTCACCTCTAGCAGTCTCGCATACATTGAACTTGACTGGAAATGTCGGCTGTACAATTTCTATGCAGTCACGAACATTAACTGTTTGTTTGCCGTCGTACTCTGATGATCATCATGTCAACAGGTTAAATGGTCTATGTTCGACAACTAATTAAATTATTTACGTAATAACTGATTTAAAGAATTGTTACCACCACCCGCGCAATCAATTATTGTTAAATTGTTACTAATTTATTATATAATTGAGAAGACACAAAATTGCTATAATGCAAATACTCAGGCAGACCACGCTTGTTTGTGGCAAAGTGTTATATATTTATTTACTTTTTACATCTTCATTTTGCAATATGATAAAAATAAGAAGATAATGTTAATTTAACAAGAAATGTGGAACAATAAATCTAGCGAATGAGGTAAGGTTCTATATTGTACTATAGTTCAACCTGAAATAATTAATACGCATTTGAGCTCATTCATGAAGCACAACCCAGTGTTAAATGCTTCTGTTAGCACCAATACCAAATACATTATATGCCGGTACTAAAAGATCTTGAACTTCTGTTTTCGTATTGTGTTCATATTTTGAAAGGCAGAAAGTGACGTGACTCAGTTAATTTAGAAACACATTATGCTTAAAAGCAGAAGGGGACAAAACTGTCATTTTGAATACATTTTAATAACGACAAGTTTCAAAAATAATTAAAATCTTTACGATAGAAACAAAATTTTTTAGCCTATTTGACTAGGTATAAATAAATTTGACTATTGAAAGCTAATCGATATAATATAAAATTAAGTCACCATAAACATTTTATCAGAATTCTTGTATAACAATTTGTTAAACCATTACGTTCATACATACAAGAAAAACGATTGCAAGCTTTTACGTTTTAAAATATAATAATGTACTCCCAGTTATAAATTCCAAATTATCTTATTTATTTAACAATGCGCGCTTGCGCAAACCTGGCTATTGGAAATATAAAACAAATATATTCGGTCTAAACAGCAAACGTGTTAAAATAGAAAAAAAAACCTAAATAGCATTCGGGATTGTGCTAGAAATGCTTCATCATAATGCCAATTCTAGTTCCTGGCAATTTTATTTTATAATAATTGCCTCAAATGGGAAAGCATGTTTGCACACTTTGCTTAAATTTAAATTGAAAACAGTTTCCACAGTAGGATGCATATTTTGCATTTATTCTATTCATGCGTATAGATGTACACACAGCATCATTCTTGTTTTGCAATCACCAAATTTTTATACGCTTCGATAAGTGCGTGTTGTATCTCATGTTACTTCTACTCACATAAGTTTGACCACAGGTACATCACCATTTGTAAATGACTTTGGGCTAAATTATGGATAATTGGTAGTAGATGTTATCAAATAATGTCGGTTGTGAAATATTTTATAGCGAATTCAAAACACAATCATTATTTCCACACGTTTTGTCACATCTTCAAATTTACTTCATAGATAAATCAACTCTGGTATCTCATCAGCTTCGTTATTATTGCGTTTATAGATTTCTACTAATCTATGAAATGGGCTTGGAAACCTTTTAGGATAAAAGGTTACGTACAGTATTCAATCAGTATATACGCAAAAAAGAAAACCAACATGCAAAGCCATAATTTGCAATGTTCTACTATTTTTTTCTATTTCTTCTTTTAATTAGCCGCCATGAAGAACTCTTAATTTTGATTCGACGAAAAATACATGTCCATCATTCAAAAAATGCAAACATTCTGATGTGGGAAATTTGCATCAGCAAACAAACAAATTGTACACATTTGATATTGAGATTGTTCGTATTTGCTTTCTGTTCCATTCTTGTATATTGCAGCGCAGAATGGTATATTGAGGAAAAAAATTCAAAAGTTTTTTTTACATTTAGTTTCTGATACGGTTACTTTTGATCCTATAGGTACTAGTCAACTCCTGGTTGTATTTATTACAAAGTAATTGTTATAGCTTTTTATCAATTAAATTCATATGACAAATACCGGTCAAGTCTTATTTTAATCTGGCCGCGAACATTTATAAAACTCACGTATTTAGGCTACTTTTGCAAAGAATGCGCTGAAAATCATCTTTTTGTCATATAAAAATAATAAAATGACATGATTTGTTTTTTAGGGCTTATAATCATTTTTATTGCATCTAGCATTTTATTTTCCGAAAGGCTACAATAATGTATCAGAGCTTTCCGGCATCATCCGTGGCAAAATAATTTTGTAATTGAATGCATATGGAACAATTAGTGCGAAAAAGTAAAATTTTACATGCATTTTTTAAATTCCTGATAATTTTATTTGATAAATAAAATTTAATTCATCTCTTTTTATAAATGCAGGTTACCATTTATATTCATCCTAAACAAAGAAGTCAATTTTTTATTACGCAATAAATTTATCCGCTGGATAGTTTCTTTGCTTCAATATAAATTTAGGATTAATTTATAAATCAAAATTTGAATTTTTATGATACTAAATGTTGTTTTTTAAAATGAAAAATTATTTTTAAATCTTAAACTATCATTTATTGTACGGATGTTGATGACAATTATTTAAATCAAGGTGTCAAGCTTAAGATAAACTCTAATACCTTTATATATATATATATATATATATATATATATATATATATATATATATCATATATATATATATAGAAACTTGTTAAACACTGTCATAAAAGTTTCCGCAGATGGGGCGCGTACCTGGGAAATATGCTCTTTCTTAGTTATATACAAACTTATGCTTTTTGGTTAGCCTATTCTTCAGGTAAAGCTTATGCGGAATATTTGGCCATCGAAAGATCCAACTAGCCATTCACAATCTGGCATTACGGAACCGATCACACACCGCCTAAAAAAGTAATTATTCAATAAAGATTTATGCCCTTAAGCGTACAATGAGTTCACAGGAAGTGATAACAATAATCTAAGTTAAGTTTGTGAGCTTGATATAGGCTCCAATTCCTATATATATATATATATATATATATATATATATATATATATATATATATATATATATATAAATGTTTTGATGGCTTGAGAATTAATGACCAGATCTTAGAGAATGACCTTTACATGCAAACACGTATACACACAAACACAAACGCATACACACTCACCAACTAGCCAAAACAAGAAACAGCAGTAAAAACGAGTCAGATTTGTAACCACTAGCATAATCAAATGAAAACCCAAAATTTATAAATATGTATGATTGTATAAGAGATGATTAGTATTCACAGAAATATGGCCTTTATCCACTTTGTTAATAATGTGTTATTTCTTCCTAATTATAAATATACTGTGTAACATTAAAAGGCATGCACATTATAAATATATATAGGTCAGTAAAAACTATGCAATGTGTAAGTTAGCAAAGACAATTAATCCAATAGACCAGTATCGTACTTGTTGGGTATGTTCTATAATGACAGATCAAGGTGTCATGTTGGAAATTTTGGTTGAAAAGTCTAACCAGAAAACAAGTTTATATATAGTTGAAAAATGTATGTCATGTGCGGAAAAAGGGCGCAATGGGTGTATTTTCACACTCAGATGCATTAGCGCTCTGTTTGCGCTCCGTCCATGGAAGACTTCGGTACAGTATTTGACGAGTTCCATATAAAGACAATTAGATATACTGAGAAAATTGCCTTTGCTATCTTGTGCAATTCCTAGTTTATACTAACAAATTTAAATAATGGGATTGTCCTTTAATTTAATTATTTGGTTCCTGTTGAATTCAAATACAAATTTTTATTCGCAAGTTTCGAACTTTTCTATTTCGGATTTTGATTTGTTTAGTCAATTATGGTTGCACGAGCATAGTTTATTAGTGTAATATTGGTTTTGAAATCTGTCTGTCAATTGGAGATCATACAAAATGAAGGTTCTCTTTTATTTTTGATAACCTGTATTCTTGTCATATATAATGTCTAGGTTAAAAGAATTTTATCTGTTTCTTTTATCTCAGTGGTTTTCTTCAATTCCACGTGTTGTTTGCTGAAGAAGTATGATTTTTGTTATACCCCGAACAGTCATTAGTTCTTAAACTGTTTTTCCCACTTTAACATAGAAAAAAAATGAATTTAATTAATAGTAAAATATGTACAGTTGATCACTTATGATATTCCTACAATCACTAGTGAATGCAGTATTTTAATACAATTTTTTTCATTGATTGAACTTCTATTTTTCTATTGCTTTCCTTGTTATAAAATGTAATTGTTTTAATTTTTACCAATGAGCATATTTAAGATTGAATTTGAAAATAAACTTTCGTACAATGAGCAAATTTTAAGAAATAGTTTGATGCTGTACGTGAATTGTAGCCCGATGATTTTTAATTTACAAAAAAACTATTTCCATCCTCAATATTATTATTTTTGTTTCACACGATGTTAGCTCAATCCTTGTATCTGATCAGAAAAAAACAATCAGCAAATTCATGTGAAAACTGAGAATAGAATTCAAACGGATTCTTGCTCGAAAGGGAGCATCTTCTGGAACAATAACTTTTAATTATAGTAAAATTATTAAATATAATTAACCTTAAAAATAGAGTTTTCCTTTTTCTGAAAATACTTTCAAGTTCTTCCATAAGATTTTTTCGTAACACTGGTTTATTTACAGTATTCCATGTGTTGAGAAAATGACAAATTATGAATAAGAAATACTACATGGGATGTCGCACAAATTGTGGAAAACAAGTTTTATAATAAAGTGTTTTAAATTTTAAATGTCAAATACGTGTTCCTTCAATCAAAATTCAACTTGTAGTTATCCACGATTTTAAACGTCAAAGGAAATAGCCATATTGCGTGAGTTTTTCAATTTATTTGGATTTCAAATAAACATAAACTAGATATTACTTTTGACTACCATAAAAAATTTTTTTTGTTATAGTTTGATTAGTTGGATTTAATAAAATATTATTTTTAAATTTTGAAGATTTGTACACAATAATAATTAATTTTTAGCAGCGTCTTTTATTCATAGTTAATTTCCAAGTTAATAAAGCTAACTATCTCTACAAATTAAAGCATATGAAATTTTATTTCTTTTTGAAATGGCAGATTTGTAATCTATTTTCCTTTATTTGTCCCAATATAACAATATAGAGATTGTTCGGTTTTAAACAGTACAAACTTGTAAGTATTATTTAAATTAAGTTTACGCGCTTAAAATAAGAACAACGAACATTGTATTTAATCAGTGGAAAAGTGTCGCAAACCAAACACCAGTCACGCGTACTAATGCGTTGTCACTTTCCTTTATTATCAGACGATTAAGTTGTCGATTTAACTAGCAAGTGTAAAACGATTATATATATATATATATATATATATATATATATATATATATATATATATTTATTTCGAGAATACTAAACTTCGCTCTACAATCTTTCATTTATATACATTCTGGGTTTTCATTTGATTATGTAGGTGGTAACAAATATGACTCGTTTTTCTAAGAAATAGAAAACCTAGTCATATTTGTTGCCACACACATATGCAAATAAAAACCCAGAATTTATATAAATGAAAGGTTGTAGAGCGAAGTTTAGTTCAGCCAAAACAAGAAATAGAACACCGGGTCATATTTGTTGCCACTCACATAGTCATATATACATATATGGAAAAAATAATATATTTGGCTCTCACCTCTAGTAGTCTCGCATACATTGTACATGACTGAAAACAGTGGCTGCAAAATTTCTATGCAGTCACGAACATTATCTCCTGTGGTTTTTCCATATTTATGTAAGTCATCCAATTAAACACGGACTTATTGCAAGTTCGAAATAGAAACCGTTTCAATTTCATTTATTCAACTGAACCACATAGCCATTCTACCATCAGTCAGACGTACTGAAACTTTCTACGATCATCAGCACAGTACGACGACAAACTGCCTAATGAGGGTAACACCGCAATGCACACACATGGAAAGAAAAATGAAATATTCGGCTCTCATTTTTAGTATTCTCGCAAACCTTGTGCTTAACTTGAAATGTATTATGTATGCTAGTCTACTAGAGGTGAGAGCAACATACGTATATGTATATATGCGCTGCGGTGTGATCCTCTCTAGTCAGTTCGCCGCCATACACTGATGATGATAATAATGGAAGCTCAAAACGCGTCGGTACGTGAGACGGACGTAAGTTGAGCTATATTTATTGACGATTGGTTAAGTACAATGGAAATGGTGGTTAATTCAAGTTGTTTACTTGATTTAAAGAAATGTTGCGAACACTCGCGCAATCAATTATTGTTTAAATTGTATTGCCTATATATGTTTATGTGGCGAAAGCTACAAACAGTTGATGTTCGTGACTGCATAGAAATTGTGCAGCCGACATTTCCAGTCAAGTTCAATGTATGCGAGACTGCTAGATGTGAGAGCCGCATATCTAAATTTTCTTTTCATATATATTCACTGCGGTTTGATCCTCGATAGTCAGTTTGCCGTCGTACTCTGATGATGATCATGGAAGGTCGAAACGCGTCAGTGCGTTGCGCCTGGCGGTAGTTTTGTTATGTTGTTCGACGACTGGTTAAATACAATGGGATTGGTGTTTACTTCAAGCTCGCAAACTTGATTTAAAGAATTGTTACCACCACCCGCGCAATCAATGATTTATTAATTGTATTGCCTATATATGTTTATGTGGCGAAATCTGCAAAACATTTGACGTTCGTGACTGCGTAGAATTTGTGCAGCCGACATTTGCAGTTAAGTACAAGCACTACTAGACGTGATAGCTGCATATATAATTCTGCTTTCCCTATATAGGCATTGCGATTTGATTCGGCCTAGTCAACTTGCCATCGTACACCGGTGATTTTCATGGAAATCGAATTGCCTATAGTAAGTATGAGCGAGGCTAGATTTGCTATTTTTCTTTACCTGTTGAACACAATGAGATTGTTGTTTATTTAAAGCTTGAGAAATTTGATTTTTTTTTCATTAATAGAATATCTTTATTTGGATTCAAACCACACATATTCCATCAAATAATAAAATTGGAAATTGTACAATAAAATATTAAAAAAATTATCACATCACAATAATTGTGCAATTTTTATAATCAAAGGTGCAGTCAATGATTGTTTAACTGTAATTTTCCTGACTTCTACTAATTCGTGCTTTGTTTTATACTCCGCATTAAATCCTTCCACAATACAGATATATAAGCGGTGATACCAGCGATTCTACAATTTTAAAATAATTTTTGAAAGAAGTAATTCTTTTAGTGAGACTTTATATAAATATTATTTAAAGCTTGAAATATTTTGATAGATTAAAGTATGTAATCTGGCTAGTGCTATTAATTGAGATAATGAATCGCGACTACCGGAAAACGTTTTGCCTAATTTTTGTTAGTTGCCTATTTATTTGAAACAGTTGTTTCATTTCTTAAAAGTGATTGTTAATTTTTCTAGACTGAAGTAGTCATTTCGTGTATCTGTTTCCTAATTTGAGTCTTTTGCGCAAAACAGTGTAAATCATGCTATTTGAGGGGAATAATAGACAAAATTTGAAGTATTAGTTTTAATGTTATTGAACATGATGCTATGAAATATTTTATGCTGCCCCTAAACCTTGAAGAGTCGAAAAGATTAACATATGGAGCAATTCGTATCTGTCGTTTAACAATACAGATTTAGCATTAAGCAGACAGCTCGTCTCTCAAACACATAAGTACGTTTATGCGTGGCTACCTACAGCGACGACTGATTTCGTTCAGCTTCGTGAATTCATCTTTTAAGACCGTATGAATACCCAACCGTTTTCATTTAACCTGGAGCATAACATAACTGCCGCAAGTCGCAATCACGGATTGATTGCAAAAAAAGCATATAAATGGCTAAAAACACTTACTGGTATATATATATATATATATATATATATATATATATATATATATATATATATATTGAAAGGGAGAGTCATATACGATGGAAACGAATAAAATTGTATTATCTGTTAAAAAAATTATTTTCCGAAGTAAATCTTTATAGAAAGAGTGCCAAATACCAATATTACACTTAGGGTTCCGTCTTGAAATTAAAATTGATCTGTTTATTTTCTTGGCTGTCCTACGGTCTTGCATATCTGATGTTTTTGCATGTTTTATAGCCGATTTCAATTTCTCTAGTCCGTATCATAGTATTTTGTTAAATGAACGTGAAAGGAAGTGTCGCCACAGATGACCGACATACATCAGTTAGTTTAATTAAAGGTAGTTTCTACCATGCAATGCTACTGGTAATCAGAATCGAGATATTGATGTCTACTTTAAGATTGTACAGCTGTTGTACATAGCATTTTCCACAAACGGAAAAACAAAGCATTTCCTATTTCTATTTGCTTAAATCAGGTGATTGAAATCTACCAAAGAGTTATGCACGTAAAACGCGTAAATTCGGCTTTTGGTATGCCAGGCAATCAAATTTGAAAAACCTTCTACGTAATACGTGTGGTATTTTATTCCCATTGCTCAGTTTACCATCCAGTTTTTATAATGATGCTAAGAGATTAAATACGCTTCGAAAATTTTAATTGGCAATATTATTGCTGCAATATCAGCGTATATATGAACACAGCAAATATTATTGGACACATAAAGAGAGCAACTTCGACTTATACAAATGTAGTGGCGTAAATAATTATCTTCCGATAAATAGTCACGACAACAAACTTCTAAACATCGAATTTAGGTAGCCAATTCTGTGTTAGCATTTATATAATTTGAAGCATTAAGGGGATTCAAAGTAATACGTGTTCTCACAGCATTAATGCTTATTTTAATTTAGTCACTAATAATACACCTTTATAAGAATCCTTGCTTATAGTTTATCCAACAGATTAAAAGATTTGGACGAATTTTCTTTCAGAATTCAACTCATCTGTGAATACTGTTAGGAAATTTAATACTAATCTGATAATAAATATAATATGAAGCATTAAAGTGATTCAAAAGTATACATGTTCTTAAGGCAAGAATGTTAATTTTTCACCCTATATCTACACGCTTAATTTAGGCATTGAGAATACAATTGCATAAGAATCCTTGATTAGAGTTTACTCAACAGATTAAAAGATTTGAGGAAGTTTTCTTGCAGAATTCAACTCATCTATAATATTTGAAGATATTCTAAATAATGATCATACACAGATACTACTACTTACTTACTTACTGCGGCTGACTCCTTTTGGAGGATAAGCCGGCTCCAGTGACATTTCATGGAGTTTCTTGGGAATTTGGTACAACACAGATGCCTAGTTTTATATTTTATGAAGATGCAGACCTGCAATTGTGGGCAAAATTCGTGGCATAAAAATTACGTAACTATCGAGACTACCGTTCTGGCATATATATATATATATATATATATATATATATATATATATATATATATATATATATATATATATATATATATATATATATAAACAAATAGTATGCTGCCGCGTTCGCTAAATGTTTCACATAGCCTAATGAGTATCCGAGTCGCGGAACTAAATTTACGGACCTTCCTTAGCTAGACGGTTGCCAATATTTCTTAAAAGCCTTGCGTAGTGTGCAGACTACATTTTGTTGTTACTTTAGTTTACATCTCTACGTTGTTTTAAAATATTCTAAAAAATCAGAACAAAATATTTTGTACACAAAATGTCTTTTGAGCATTTTAAACAATCCATGATAGCGCGGGTGGTGTAAAAATTCTTTGAATCATGTTTGCGAGATTGAAATAAACACCAATCCCATTTTATTTAATCAGTCGCCGAACAACATAGCCAAACTACCGCCAATTGCACGCACTGACGCGCTTCGACCTTCCATGGTCATCATCAGAGTACGACGACAAACGGACTATCGAGGATCACACTGCAATGAACTTATATGGAAACCAAAATAAGATATGCGGCTCTCGCCCCTAGTATTCCCACATACATTGTACTAAATTGGAAATGTCGGCAGCCCAAATTTTATTTAGTCACGAACAGAAATTTTCACAGCTTTCGCCACATATTTGTGGTTAATACAATTAAACAACCAATGATTGTGAGAGTGGTGGTAAAAATTCTTTAAATCAAACAGTCGTCGAACATCATAGCTAAATTACTGCCAGTCACACGCACTAACGCATTTCAACCTTCTATGATTATCATCAGCGTACAACGGCAAACTGACTAGCGTCAGTGCGCGCAGTTGTCCTAAGTTCATTCTTGTTTTTCGACGACAGGGTAAATAAACTGGAATTGATGTTTAGTTAAAGCTCGTATGAAAGCCCCAGCTGCAAGTAAATGCCATGCGACCTTACAAAAAAGTTAACAGCCATGGATAAAGAGATAAAAGTACTGTTGGTGGCCCTTATTAAGGCCGTAAATGCGTTCTCCGACAAATAACGTGAACGTTAAGCAGTGTTGCAGTGTCTAGAAGTACTCCTAGAAATTTGAGGCCGGCTCTGGGTGACTGGCTTTTGTTCCTTCGTTTTGGGGTCAGAGCCAGAGGGTGAGTTGCTGTGTGAAGGCTCTTATTTGTCTTGTTGAAGATCTGCGGCAACACCGTGGTGGCTGGCACACGTAGAGATCCAATACATTGGATGATTAATTCGTATGACTAGTTGTGCAGTAACAATATTGGCGTGACTGAAATCCCAGTGACTAGGTTATACAGCTTAACGTCAGTCTAGAAGTCGGCGTAGGTAAACACACAATGTGACGCGAGACAGCAAGCACACCTAGTGCACAGCAAGAGATACCAAACGCGCTATTGACAAGCATGGTAAATGCACTGATCTTATATAGTTTAAAAAACGAAACCTCTCACGCCATTTGTTAACGGCAAATTTCGCTTGTTTTAATTGAAATATGAATTTCATTTAGGCAATATGTCGGCGAAATTTTCTGAGCCTTTACACGGGAAAAGAATTTCTACCACTCCCCTCGCAATCGTTTATTGTTTAATGGTATTATCTCTAAATAGGTGGCGAAAGCTGCAAAAAATTACTCTTCTTAATTGCAAAGAACTTGTGCAGCCGACATTTCCAGACGAGTACAATGTAGTGGAGACCACTAAAGGTGAGAAACGCATATCTTGTTTGCTTTCCATATATATGCAATACGGTTTGATCCTCACTAGTCAGTTTTTGGTAGTACTCTGATGATGGTCATGGAAGGTCGAAACGCGTCAGTGCGTGCAACTGGTTGTAGCCTTCTGAGCACGTTAAATTGTATTATTTATAAGTGTGCTTATTGGCAGAATAACTAAATGAAACTGACGAAAGAAATTATTCCACTGATTATGACACAGAAACCATGCAGGAATTTTATGATACCCCAAACTATGGGAAATAGTCTGTAGGTAAAGTAAAATTTTGCGAGCGATAAAGCGCACGCTAAACTGGCCGCAGTAAAGATTTTTGCTTATCTGTTAATTAAGACATTTCAGCACATTGCATAGGTCATCAATTGTCTGTGTTTGTACTCTATTAAGTAACGGTCTATTGTTTCACTTTAGCACATTATATAACAAGTCATCCATTGACTGCATTTGTGTTCAGCCATAAAGCAAAATTGACCAGAGGCAAAGGTCAGCTCTCTGCTGTACAAAAAATAATACGCTTTTCTTATCCAGTGCGCAAATAATACTCGATGAATTAATTTACATAAACATTGTTCTTAACTGTAAAATATGACCAAAAAAGTGTATTAATACCCTTAAATATGGTTCTATAAATGTACAAATAACAATGCTTCTATGATGGTCCTATGTAAATGTGTCATGCCAGGTATACAAATTATTACAACAAGGTGAAACGATAAACTACACTCGGAAAAATTGCACTCGCACACGTAACAGCGAGCAACGCACACAAATGGCTATTTTTCAAGTCATCAAAACAATAATGACCAGATCTCAGACATCTCTTTGCAATACAGCGAAAATGACACTCACACAAACACAAACGCATACACACTTACCAATCAGCCAAAACAAGAAATAGAAGTAAAACCGAGTCAGATTTGTTACCACTAGCATAATCAATTGAAAACCCAGAATGTATATATATAAATGAAAGATTGTAGAGCGAAGTTTAGTATTCTCGAAATAAATGGCCTTTATCCACTTTGTTATTAATGTGTTTTTTCTTCCTAATTAGAAAAATATATAGATATATGAGGGGAGAGGGAATAAAAAACATCACTGAATAGATGAAATTTAATTTTCTTTACGATGAATAGTCAAATACATTACATGAATTCCTAAGAGCTTAACTGAATTTCGTCATTTTTATTGGCCATAGTTTCCATTTGAATGAGTAATTTAGTACAGCTCTGATTTACTTTTTCATATCTATTTATTATCAGCAATCGTGCGAGTTAATTTGTTTGTGTAGTTCTTTTTCTGTTTATGCTTGCGTGTGGGATCTATTAACATCGTCCCATTAACCATTTCGAATGATCTGGTTAACTTTATATTGAAGGCCTTTGCTCTTGATAGGCTTTCAAGCTTTTGGCTGCAGTAAGTGCGAATATATATTTATTTTGTCCCTTTTTTAGTTCAACGTGTTTTTGATTGGTGTTGGTTTGCCTAATTAATAGCGACTCAAATATGATATTGATCTTTTTTATAGTGATTTTTTTTCATGTGTTTACAATAATTATGGGGATGGTAGGTGTATAGCTGTTTCCGCTTCATTTTATTGCCAGTCTGTTTAATAAGCTTAAGATGTTGCCTCAATCGTTTTTGAGCTCTGGCTGGAAAAGAGAATTTAATTTAAAATTATTGTGATTCCGGAACTCTCGTATATTATATTTATTTAAATAGTCATAATCCTATGTTTTTTAGGAGTTGATGTTATACAGTCTAGCTTGGAAATATACCTTTGTCGATCGATTTATCCGGTGAGCATTTTTTTACGTTAATAATGCGTTTCTAAATACAGTGTTTTTGGAGACATTATTTTCAATATCCTATGTAATATAATTCGGAAATGGTCCAATATTACATTCTACAAACAGCACATGACGTGTATTAATTTGTACAAATTCACCTCAAATTTGTGCTTGAAGCAAATCTTCTTGACTAGGCTTGCTAGGATTTGTATTATTCCTTTCTTGGCTTATTTATACACAATTAATTATTTCTCATTTATGCAAAGTATTTCGCTCCGAAAAAAATTCATTTTAATCTTGCTCTGTGTGTTTCGTGTCTTTGAATTAACCATTGGATATGGCAGCAAATTCGATTCAACAATTAATACAGTTTCGTCCTCATTAGGTATTCATCAATAAAATAGCAGATTTTTCGTGAACGTAGCTCGAATCTAGATGTAGTGCTTTGAATTTTTGTAACTAATTTTATTGCGCCACCCAAGCCTTGCATACATGCAATGTCCAGTTATATACAAAATGATGCTTCTTGGCAATTATTTCATTCAGATTGCGTCCATTTGGTATGTCGTTTGATTTAAATTTCCATTTGTCCACCTTCGATTGGCCGTTATAGAACAGAAAACATGAAACCTGGAGAAATTTTATTTAATAATTTAAAAAAGATTTATTTAATTATACATGTTATCAGTAAAATGTAGATATTGCATAAGCCAACAAATGGAATTAATCAAGTATATCGATTTCTTCCTGATTGGCACTAGTTAGGGCTTCATTTAAAGAAAGGGCCGACAAAAGAACAAAAGATGTTATACAACAGAAAATAGCATGTAGTGCACGGCTTGAGCTGGATAGTGGACTACGTTTATTCTTTGAAGTAAATGTTCCCGGTTTGAGTTTTGATGAATTTTATTTTCTACAGTATACATTATTTAACTAATACTACTATATATTTAAATATATATATGAAAACATTTTTTAAACACGCATTTTAAATAAAGCATAATTATTTACACACTTCTGATCAGTAATGTAAACATCACTATTGTGTCAAACGCTATTAATTTGAAATTTATTGCCCTCTGCATTTTAAATGCGCCCTTCCAATTGTAAATTATCTGCCCCTTTACACACTTAATTTTTATTTCATCAATTGAATTTACGTCATCCTATGTTAATATTACATATCTAAATTGCATATATATTTATAGAAAAGATATGGATCGTAAGGTCACTGTAATTCTGGACTTGAAAATGAACAGAATGTAAATACTGTTGCATCGAAATACAATATACGAAACGTTTAAAAAGAATCCATTATTCTAGATATGAACTGCCAAATCAGAACGAAAAAATGTACCAGTAAGACACATCAGGATTTTATGAATCAAAATTTAAGCACAGCAATCTCGTGGGCGTTTGAAATTATGTATATAATTAAGTTAAGTTAGGAGCATAAAAATGCCTGAAAATATAGACGTGTTAATAAATTAGCTCTCGCATGCCATACATCAGAGACGGGACATACAATTAACTTAAATATAACAAGGTTAGCATTAATAGAACAAATAATATCATATACATATGCACTTCCTGCTTACCGCCGATTTACCTTTAGAAGCAATTGCTACGACCTATGACCACTACATATTTGGCAATGAAACTTTTGAAATTCGAACGATACAAATACCCATCTAACACACAAGAGCATATATATTAGTTCTCTGCAAAAAGGATATATATATCTATTATATATTTAATTGAATAGTAACTTGATTACAATTAAATGTATGTACAGATGTAGGTCAATGCCACAATTTATGGATTTGCTGGGAAATTATCGATTTTAGTGAAATTTGGCCTTTATAAAAATCCATTGATTTTTTACAATTTAAAGGCTAGGAAAATATTTTATATAGTGAGCTTGCTTAGAAGTCCCATCTTTGAAGACTATATGAGGTTTAACCATTACTGCAGGTTTACCTATTCGTATAGAAGTTTCAAAACGTGCATCTGCCCCACATTGCTTGACTAAATATATAGTGGATAAAAAGCGTAATGCCAAAGCGCGAAACGAATGTGCATACGAGATTATAACTGTCGTATTTCTTTGATTTATCATTTTAACCCTGTTTTTAATAATTTCTTACTAAGTACACACATACCTAATTTGCGATTTCATATATACATATATATATATATATATATATATATATATATATATATATATATATATATAAGTGTGTGTTTCATTATATGCATTTTGTCAGTATGTACACAAATTTTCCTTTGCTACCTGAAACAATATATATTCTATACTGCCAAAAATGTATACGTATTTATATTTATAATTCCACCGAAACTAGGAATAGATAAGAATTATTAGAAATGGATTTTGACACGTGTTAAAATGTAATTGCATTTAATCGAAATGATGGATATGAGAATCTATTGAAGTTAAACTAAGAGATATTATACGGAGTTAATAAGCTTTAGAAATATGAATTGATTCGATTTGCAGCACAACATCAAACAATATTAGAAGTCAAAGATTACTCGAAACTGAATTGGAAATTTGCTCAAGCTAAAGAGTAATATCGTTAGATTAAGAATAGTTTAGATATGATGGAAAAAGTTTAATTAAAAACCACTCAACTAATTTTGGAATTTTTTTATAATTTCTTCCTCTATTACATCATATTTTACTGCATATATTCAATTAGGTTCAACATAATATAAAACGTTTAAATTAAACTTTGTGTTAAATATCATCTTGCCATTAGAATACTACTATGAACTTCCTATCAACAGGTAACTTTTAAATTTTCATTTCTGAATCTCATTTATTTTAACTTATTTTCTTAATTAAGCATATTATTCTACTAACTGTAGAGTATTCATCCTGAAAGAATTTTACTCTTGGTCTATTTACATTGTTTTACCCTCTTCATCACCGGACAGGTCACTCGTAAGTACTTCATTTAACAAAGTTTTTTTTTTAAATTAGTTGGACGTACACAAATAGGAATTGGCCTTATTCACTTGCGTTTTGATTTTTCAAACGCACACATACAGTTAATTATATTCAACTGATTACCTCACCGTTCTTAACACACACACTCACACACGCATTTGAATGGCATACATTTATATGGCGAATCCTCATTATGTTTTATTAAATCACTGCAATTTCACTTAGCTTAAGCGTACACAGGCTGGCACACACGCACATAAATAGCGTACACCAATCCAGGGAAAAGTCAGTTACGGTTAAGAGATCTGTCATTCAGTATCAATAAAACTTTTAAGCGGATTTTACCACTTGATTTATTAATTGTCAATTTTATTGGTGCAGTGAGCTAAAGGTTGAAGAGGGGATCCGGAACAAAATCCCGAAATATTCGAAGCAAACACTTTCTATTGCAATAGAAGAATCAGGTAATTAAGATATTCTTTGTCACGCAAAACATCTTTCAAACAATATATAGTTACAAATTACAATCCGATGTTATGAAAAAGAAACAATAAGTAAGACAGGTTGAAAGGAATTCTTTCATTAAAATATGTTTTAAAAATGTATAATCCTTTCGTAATGCAAGCGTTATCTTCAAGCGCATTTAAATGTTGCTTTGTCAATACATGCTGTTCCGCGTATTTGAACGATTTGAAATTTGAAGCCTATTCACATAAATTAGCCTTGAAACAATTTTTATAATCAATACCTGTAGGTTTCAAGTCGACTTTTTGTTTAAATAGCATTTCAAATGCTGCCTCAAAATCAAAATAGCATCTATCAGAAGGATTAATTCCATAATCTCAGCACATCTATAGTGCCTCCATTGTTAGCTCATAGATTAATAATTTTGATAAGATTGGCACGCGTTTATCAATATCGGTCGGTTTTGAATCACCGAAAATTCCAGGTTGTATATTATTTTCTAACTTATTCAACATTCTTGTTTTTTATTTTGTCATATCGACTGAAACAACATCAGAAATCTCATTTTTGTAAATATACTTAGTTCGTCAAATACACAAGATACACACCCGACTCTTTCCGCAAAATTGCTTCATCTAATTTTAATTGCTCAAATTTGCAATACGCTAACTTTGTAAGATTACTTCCATTGAGCCATAATTTGGACTTTAGTAAACTGCGCGCAAAATCTCCTAGGAAACGTAATTGCATAATACACTGATAATAAAGTACTTTCAAAAATTACGTTCTTTGCACTGTAAATTTTAACGTCAATAGTTCATCTGGTTTCTTGAAAGGTTCTATTTAAATCCTAGTTATAATAAAACTCATAGTACTCTCACAATATGCAAGAAGATAATGAAATTTTGTCAAATGCAAGAACCGTTTCCTTCGCATATTCTTCTCAAGTATCTAAAAAAGAATATCTCTCTATATATTAGTTTAAAGTTCGACCAAAATAGAAATATGTAAACATAGTGAGATTGTGAAATAAGAAAACAAAAAATCACATGCGTTTATCACCTCAAATTCTTGTATCCGATAAAATTTTTTTATTCTTTTCGCTAATGTATAATTCCTAAATTTTTTTTTTGCTTCATTATAATGCCAAAGTTATTTCTCTTCACATAAAGAATACTTAGATCTGCAATTTACAGAAACGAAAAATAAATTGCTTTGGAAGAAAATTAAAATATCACATACGCTACTTACATTTTTTACGCAGGTGATTTTAGATGCATAGATGCCTTTACTTATAGTAAACGTAACAATTGTATTAAATTGTCAGGATTAGAAAAGGTAAAAATTTGGAGAATTTGGACACAAATAGACTAATCTTAGTTAAGATAAATACTACTGTAACTAATCGGAAATAAAACTATCTTTAATGAAAAAATATTAAGACTAGTCTAGAAATACTTCATCGTGATTTTAGCACATCCATTAACATTGAGAAATTAAAAATAAATGAGAAAATTTTGACGTGGTGAAAGTAGCCCAAATTCTCTTATACAAAACTAAGTTTAAATTGGAATTAGATATAGCCACAACTGTGCTAGCGCACGTTGAGCAAATCTATTAGCCAAACTATGGAGTCAGAAATCTCTTGAAAATAACAACAAACAACGTGGTCTGTTTGAAAGTAGACAACGGAGGAGCGAATGCTTTGCTCAGTTACTCTGATTTTAATAATAAGATGTGCGAATAACTAGATATACAAGAGGTATACACTAAACTGTATAAAGGCTTCACTGATAAGTTAAAAAGAATAGTGAATTTATTAATCGTGATTTTGATTTATTATAGTCAGTTGGAACGAGCACATTGTATCATCCGCAAATAAACAAATACAGCCGCGTCCAAAATGTATGGATATTTTAAATTGCATGAACCAGATTTTTTTAATGTCCGAAACTTCCCAACTTAAAAATATGTCCAAGTTTCTGTGTCACAAAATAAGGAAATATTCCTACTTCTTAGACCACACATTGATGAATTCATACCATTTCGTTGAGATTGTCGAAACATTTATTTTCGTAGAAAATATACTCTAAGCTCGATACGCAAAGATAATGTTGAACGGCTGTTGGATAGCTGCACGGAACATTGATTATAATTAAGATGCATAAACTTCAGACGTAGTGTTGGGCGTTGTGCCACGGGGAGTCATCCAGTCTCCGGAAAACGGTGGAGTCTACTTACTCATATAGCAGTTATTTATAGATGGCGTGGTTGAACCCCGAAGTGTCGTTCATTTTTACAACACTTATGTTGATTCGGAACATGTGGTTATCCATTATAAATTTGAACTCCAGTTTTCAAGCAAAATAATTAAACCTCGAATAAACGTCTTCCAGACAAAAATCTGAAGATAATCTAGGGTCAAAGATTATAGGAATTGATGGCGAAAATTCGAATTATGTTTGGACCAAGATAACTTCCACTATGCACAATGCAGGTACTGAATGAGTAATTTTAGGTTTCTGTTAAAAAAACTTTCTGCCTCTAGCCAAATTCTAACTATCGTGGCTTGTTTTAATACGTGTAGACTTGCAAGATGCCAACTTACTCACAGTCTACAAGTACATCTCGAAATATATTTATCAGAAATGTCGAAGAGATAGATGAATCTTACACATAAGGTGATAGTCGCTATTTGTTCTAACTTAGCCGCGCAATAGTTCGGCGAAAATTAAAAGTTAGAGAAACTGAAAATTTTAGTAACAAATATCTAATAACTGATGAAATAAATCGTCTCAATAGATGGGCTTAACACTTCAAAGACTATTTTGGTGAGTAACTGCGTCAGTTCCCATATCAGAATTTATGCCAGTATCACAGAAGTGCGAAATTGTGATCTTAAACACTAATCAGAGTTAGAAATATGGGATGCAATCCTATTTTATAAACATCGCAAACCTACAGGCACCTATTATTTTATCTAAAATTATTTAAGGATGGTAGCCATATTATTTCGGTGGCGCTGACTAACCTTTTTTGTACCATATGGAATGTGGATATGGTGCCGCTTGACTGTAATAAATCAACTACCATTCTTTTTGTCAAAAAAGGCAATCGTAATTCGTGTGATAATCATCATGGTAAAAGCATGACTCCAGTTGTATCTTGGTTATTTGTTCGATTATTTTACGTCTTATTAGTGCTTATCTTTAATAACATAATAGAGAAGAACAAGCCAGATTTCTGTCAGTACCAGGTTTTATAAATGATATTTTACCCTACGGTAAGTTCTTGAACAGTTACAAATATATCCTCGTCTAACAATAATTATCTGTCAAGATTTCAAGGTTGCATTTAACACATTGAGTCGGAATATTATATTCGATGCTCTACTAAAAATTAATTGTGCCCACCAATTTGGCAATTATTATACGCTTCGTCTACACAAACAATTCTGATCGCGTTAAGGTTTAGAAAGAATTAACGCCCAACTTTATTACCACCAGTGGTGTTCATCCAGGCTGTCCACTATCCCAATTGTTGCTTCATTTTTTAATAAATGCTATTTTGAACAACACTCTTACATACGTTCGTAATGTCGATGTCGGAGATCTCCCGAGCGGTAGATTAATCGATCTTAACTATGCATACAATATTACATTATTATTCGACAATCGAGATTCTGCTCAGGCTTCCTGTAATAGATTAGCCGTCATTGTTCGGTCTATTGGTAATAAATTTCAACCCTCTCAATGTAATGTAGTTTTATAGGCTCGCCCACCGCTCAATTCAACTGTGTGACAGTTTAACGATGATCTGGACATAGCTGACGTGTGCAGATACCTTGATAGCTCTATCAATAACTCGGGCAATATATTAGACGAGGTGAGTATGAGAATCGCGAAAGCTAGGGTATATTGCTTCAACTTTTGCCATTTATGGAGAAAAACGTGTATTTCACTCAGCTTTGAAATTCGTGTAAAATTAAAAATTACTTTTTATTGCTGTGCATGATTATGATTCTGATTTGGAGATTGAATTAAGTAGACTACGAGAAATATTCTGTGTTAATGAGTACTAATATAATATAAAAGTGGAAAAAATAATGAGTTCCATAAATACATTTAAAAATAAATAAAAATTGTAGCATTAATGTAAAGTATAAGAACCAAACTGAAACCGTCTCCTACTCTAAGCAATAAACATGCGAAACATTGAACCTTTTAATACATCAGGAGTAGATGAAATTACATGATAGGTCTGTAACCTGAATTACGTGATTGAAAACATGCGCTCAATCACGGTAACAGAGGAGAACATAAGTCGTCATGCAAATATGCAAAATTTTATAAATCAGATCTTGCTAGTCTTATAGTAAAAAAGGGACTTACAATTAACAGTGATCCTTGTTGTGGAATATTAAAATTTGTTCCAAATAAACCTAAATGATTGAAAAGCGAATCCATTGAAATTAATTTGAGAGATAAACTAATGAAAGATATAGCGGTAGAAGATTCTATTTGGTCGACTTGGAACACACAACTAATCAATGGTAGGAAGGTGGATTATAGGAAACAGAATCGGTAACTTGAACAAAAATCGAAAAAGAATGCTGGATTAAGATTAACATGCAGATGGTGGGGAAACATAACAAACGATCCCTTCACTAATCTTAAAATTATCTTCTAATTTCATCACTTATTACGTCATATTTTACTGTATCTGTAAACTTAATTTCCTTAGAAAGTATGACACTTATTTATGAACCCGTACGCTCAATACCATATTTTCTTTGCAATTTTACTATGATAGTTCTTCCAGTAGGTGATCTTCCAAATTTTCCGTTTGACCATCATTTAATATAACGTATTTTCCGTAATTAAACTTGTTATTTTATGAACTATATAATATTCGAACTGGAAGTAATTTGCAACCCGTTAATTCACATATTCTTGCCCTCTTCTACACCGGAGAAGTCACAGATAGATACTTAATTTGCCTATGTACATGAAAAAATATAATTTTGACGTTAAAAAAATAAATTGGTTTTTGACGTATACGTGCAGAGAATTATATGATTACTTCACATACATGCACAAATTCATGGCGTAAATTTATTTAGTAAAAGGCCAGTTATATGTAAGTGATTTATTGGTTAGTAAAAATGAAGCCTTTGAAACGATAATTACCACTTGATGTAATAATTGACAACTTTAGTAGTGCGATGCGATTGACATTCACAATGATGTTCAGAACCGGATCCCGGTGTGTTCGGAATAAAAATAAGAACAGTGAGCGTAAATTCTGTATTTTTGCAAAAAAGGAACCAGGTAACCTATGTATATAGTCGATTTATTCAACTTATTCAATTTTTAATTAAATAGTTTCTTTAAATCGACATTTTCTATCAAGTATGAAGTAGATTGATGAGATATTTTGAAATATATTTCAAGCTTTTCGCCTAGTTCACGTACTTTCATATCAAGTTAATTTAAGACGTAATTTATGTAGCTATTTAATAAAAATTTTTGTTATCAAATTTTACATCTATAATTAAACCTCAGATATTTCATTCTCCTAATTATATATTTCGATATAAATTACAAGTTTTCCTTATTATGATTATTTTAAAATAAATATATTTCCAATAAATCTGTTACAGTAAACTTTTTCTATAATATTGAATTGTTTCCCTTATGTAACGAGTATCTGCTTATTCGCTCTAACATCGACTTTTATACTTCGACGCTTGAAAGTTAAGTCACTAATGTGGTTTTATTCGTGGTGTTCTCAAATAAATGTAGACTTCTCTTCACGATGCGTACCAGACTTCAATCTTCGCTTTATTATTATTGTTAAACTCTTGTTTAATATTAAAATTTATTGAGCATTTATGCATAAGTTTTAACTCTATTAAGTATTTTCACTGAGTATTAATGACAGAAGTTAAATAAACTGTTGCAAATAACAATAATAATAATAATATATTTTCAATGTGAAATAGAATAAAATATTCACCTCGTGAAACGCTCATTAGCAATTTTAATGCTCCTTATATATTTTATTATAATTATATGCCGCTTTCGACATAAATTATTATCAGTATGTATTTAGGAATTTGCAGGTTTTGAAACCAGTCATTTATTTCACTTCTTCTATTTAACATCATCAAGTTGCCACTCACCAATCATGTCTAATTTTCAATTCGAACCTTAAATATTATACTTTGTAAAATTTACGAGACATTTTTCTGGCAAATTTATTCCATTTTCAAAATGTCAAATATTTACATAAAAAGGACCTATTGATTTTTTGAACGAAATATTATTACTAAACTTAGCATTTATTTTCCCTCGAGTTGACCAGATAATCAACACCTTTCGAAAAAAACGTAATATGTATAAGCTATAGACGTGTAGCTCATCTAGCTTCCAGACACCCGCTTAACAATTGCAATCATCTACATAATCTTCAAAAAATTGTTTCCTGATGTTTTTTCCCCTGGGTGCAATAAGTTTTTGCATTTTTCAAGCGGTTCGCGTTTTTTCCTCTGTAAACTGCAATAAAAGGGTTGTGCGTTTCTTATGTAACTAAAACGCTGTTTCAACGTCCTCGAAGATATAAGTTTGTTCGAAAAATTTGCAGTGCAGTGACCACTTCCTCATACTAAAAATTAAGTATATATATATTGATTTCTTTTTCTTTTGTAATTCGGTATGTCCTTCATATATGCAGTCAAGAAACTAGCTGGGGCATATTGTCGGAATGAACACAGAACCTGCAGCTGGAAGGTCTTTTGATCTGTATGACACAATCGCAGATGTTCAGTGTAGTGGCAAAACGAATTAAATTCAAACTTTAAGAATTTTGCAAATACGTTTCAGCACAAGCACCATTTTCAAAGGCACCGTCGCATTGGACCAAAACCAATTCCGCGATTGACGTCTGAAAACGCCCCCTATAACATAATCACATTACTGACAATACTGATGGTCGACTAGTTCAACAACCAGGATTATTGTCAGTGCACTATGCTACATTTTACTCTTAATTTAAATTTTCCTTAAAACTTTGGGCTTGTTGGTCATATACACATATCTTTATGATGTGGATATTTAGAATTTCTAATACGGAATCAAAAAGCACGGCACAAAATTGCGGTCACATTTTGTCACATTTCTGTACGAGATTTAGTACTGTTCACCACAGTACAATCGTTTTTCATAGACAACCTCTGAAGTTTTGTTTCTATTGCAGTCAACTTAGTTTAAGATTTAATTTCAACTTGCCAATAATTAGTAGCAAATTATTGCAGATACAATCTGGAGGAATATCTACATGTATGTTTGCAATTCTTACTTTCGTCAATATGCCAGGAACCAACCTGGTATGTTTGGTAAGCTGATCCAACCAATTTGATAAAAAGGACACGCCTTAAATTCCAATCGACTTGGCGACCAAACGTCAATCGATAAAATATAATATCTCGCTCGTCTTAGTCTTGGTTTACGAGTCAGCTCTCCATATAGATCGTTTCCTCAAATAATTTGAGTTAAGACAAATTTTGAGTAGTTGATAAAATAAGCCAACATCGAATACTCACCCAAACGTAAACATTCTTTTGCGTAGACGACCAGCAGACATTTACGAAGACAATGTCATATGGTTCAAAGGAATATGAAGAAACTGCTTAACGATCCTGGAAACTAAAATAAATATAAAGGTCATTTCATGTACTATTTAATTAGGTACTATTAATGGAAGCAATCCTAAATTTTGGTGTAATTAATTGATACAGAGCGGAATAGTTCGAACGATGAATTCTTATTCAACACCGTAGGAATTTGTAATGCTGTTGTTATTAAAAACGAGTACATTAATAAATAAAGCATCCATTATGAAAACTACTCTAGATGGCATAAAAAACAGAATTACAACGGAATCAATATTTAAAGACAAAAAAATTAAAAGTATATCATTAGAGCGATTGCCTATAATTTGTAGCAGGTGATTATATTTTCTGTTCATACTGTCTTTGGTTATCCTTCTGGTCTTAATTGAACTAATTTTTTACTAGATACGCAACACCTAATACATAATTGCAGAATGTATATTGGTCTATTTTCTAGTCTAGTTTTGAAGGAATTCTTTACTTGTTAAAATGAATTTAGAAATCCTAAACTGTGCTTTTGAAAATAATTTAACGTAAAAATCAATCATATTGGCCGTCCACACATGAAAACATTAAATTGCTGATGATATAAATCACTCTGATTGAGTAATATCAATGCTGCCATTTATTGGTTCTATAGCTCTCAATGACAATTTAAGAAATGCAAACAAATTTTTTACTTTTAAACAATCGTTTGAAAATTCCAAAATTCCAAAATTCTTCGATAAAGGAATACTAATAATTCTGAAAGACTGATGTTTGAGTAGACTTTGGATTCGTTCAGCATTGATACATTAATATTTAGATCTCGGGGTTTCAACGTTGGCTCCAAACCTGAATGGGACAATTATGATCAACGGAATGTTACCTATTTTCCGAAAAGGATTACCAACGTATTTGGTAGTGCAGAAAATATTGATCTATCTATGAATTTTATCTAATTATAATAACGCGTTGCAAGTTTAATTTGGACCATAAAGCTGCTCCATCTGCTCTTGGAGTTGATTTCGACGCCAAATTGTCAGTGAGCGTAATGATTTTAAAGTCATTGATCATCAAATTCCAACTTATGATTGTATCCGCTTACTATAAATTACGTGTTATAATCATATTTTTGAAGATCATCATTGTAGCTTTTTATTGCGTAAACTTTTATTTAGCTGATATTCTTTTGAAATGTATGCTAAATATAGATCATCCAAAGTAAAAGTAATTTTATCTCATGTAAATTTATTAACGAAAAACCAAACAAAATATTGCGTTTTTAATCCACTTTCATTAGTTCATGCCATGCTTCTACTTACAACCATCGTATTGTGAAGTTAACTAGTTAAGTTATGCCAAGCCAATTCTTAAGCTAACCTCTCTGGGAGTAGAACATTTACCCAATATCCATATGCTGAAATCAGACAATGGCCATCGATTTAGGCCCATGTCCAAATGCTGGGAATGTTTATCGATAGTCTAATTGACTTATAAATGTATAAAATTCCCATTCGTTTAGTGGCGTTTATTGCAGTCTTCATTTAAATTCAATAAATGTAGCCCCCATTTAACGAAGCGTTTGTAAAACGTAAAACAGTACGCTTCGTGGAGTAGAAATTTTAAAAAAACTTGCCAAACTTTAGTCATCAGTGTGCAATATGCCAGAATTTAGAAATTACACGGAAGACATATTAATTTCGAATGGTTTAAAATAACTACATCGTGTCTAACAAAAGTTCACATCTACCGTTTTTTTTCTTAGGCGTTCTATTTCCATTCAAATCATAGCTGACAGATTTACGCAATAGCATTCCCTATTTTTCAAATTTTAGAATATAAAATCAATATTACTTTTTTTTCCACAATAAGGCTTTAAATCAGCTTAATAATACGAGTATCGTTTCCTTCAATTATTTTAGAAATTATTTGAACCTTAATTGATGTAATTTATGCTAAGCCACGCCTATTGCCATCCCAAATCTACGATAGCAAAATTGCAAAAGAGTTTTACCGCCATTTAAATCTTCTCATTCATTAATGGCACTGTGTTTTTATCAGCGTTTTCAACTTTAAAAAGGCTCGTCATTTCGTGGACAACGCTCCGGATACGCTTTTTACCAAAAACAGGTAATCCTAATCATATTTAAATTCTAGTTTTTGAATAAATATTTGTTAAAATTGTCTTTTTATGTCAATATTCAATATTTGTATTTTAATTTTAACGAGCATTAGTTGCACTCCATAGCAATGGCACTTACATGATAAGCCAATAAGAGTCAACATAATTATTTAGCTCTACTCTAATTTGTCTCTCATTGTATGACCAACTGCATCTAACTAACATCTTTTGACGATTGCTTGCTTTTTCATTATATTATATCTTGTCATAATCAAGGCCTCTGTAGGTAGGTAGTTAAAGAACTCATTTGTTTCACTGCTTCAAATTTACCTGTATATTTCATATTACAGTATTTTTTCAATGTAATGCTTGCAGTCATATCTTATAGCGTACACTGCAACCTGAAAAAGCGCTATGTAATGCGATCATTCTCTCGTAGATAACTACAAGTTTAGTAATTATGAGTAGCCCATTGCACTATATCGTAGTAAATGCATGGGAAAAGTATGCATTAAATGATAAAATAAAGTGACATTGGAGATTTCTCAAGACAGCAAACTTTATTTGATATTTATTATCACTATTCACGCAACCAGCTATAGCTGAAATGAATAATTTATATGAGTTTGGCTGAAGTTTAATAAAATGCATGCCCTGTATGCATAAATATTGAGCATCTAGCATTCCAGTTAACAAAAATATATGAGATTCTTCTAAATTCAGGAGCCGTATTGTTTTTAACATAATTTGTGCATAAATTACGGTTTGATCCTCGTTAGACAGTTTACCGTTGTGATTTGTTTGTGTAAACACTAACGTGCAAGTTCGTTCGACCAGTATTAGTTTTGCCACTTCCTGTGAGAGGTACAATAAAGAGGAATGGTACGCAATAATGATTTCTGTAATTGATTTATTCAGGCTCGCAGTATATCCGTACATTATTTCTATACCTGTCAAAGCAAATATATATATATATATATATATATATATATATATATATATATATATATATATATATATATATATATATATATATATATGGCCGTGGTCTTTAGTTTGGCCATTTTTACTTACATATTCAGTGTTATATTATCGTAATTACTGTTCTCATCTAACTTACCTTTTTATTCTGCATGTTTATTTATTGATAATTTATAATCTTCATGGATTTGATTTAATTTTGCTACTTTTAGAATTAGTAAGGTGCTGGCATATATTAAAAACATGTTTTAGTAAAAAAACGAATTACGAAGTCGTATTTATTCGGAAAGATTCGCTATGCTGTTATCGAAATTTAGTCATATATTTTTGACTCATCCTCCTCTGTTAAGTATAGAAAATATTCCTTTTGTTGTCAATTCTCCGTTTTGTCTGATTAACAGTTATTTTAAATCTACAGAATACAATATTAATCAGCGTTTGACATAAATACAATAAAATTAGTTTAAAACTTTCTATAACAAATAAGGTTTATTTTTTAATAGAAAAAATTGGTTCTCTTTCACATTACACTTGTTAGTCCTGTAGTTTTCTCTGGAATTTATAAAATTGTGTTTCCAATTGGATCAATCTGACTCATTCACTGAATTTTTACTATTGAGGTGTTTAAAAAGACTAAATTAGTTACACATTGCTTTGATTGCTCCAATGGCATCAAATGGCTCGAATATGAGATATATAACCATATACTCGTAAGAAATAGGGAATCATGTCTTATTTATCTTGTGAAAAGTAATTATTCTGAACATCCAATGAATTGTCTGGTTTGGCATGCGCCATTCTTGAACACATGACCTTATTATGCAAAAGAAGCACTCAAAGAAATTATTGCGCAAACGTCAGCTGATTAGAGAAAACTAACAATATGGTCATAAAATGTCACGCAATTCTGCTGCACTTCACGCTACGAAAAACAACTTTGGTCATCTTATTTCAATTATTGCCATAACACAGAATATAGCGGTTCATCTCGGCATTCCATTGCAATATTGGCATGCGACTTACGCTAAAATAAACGCATCTTGTGCAACATAATTCTTAGTAAGTCATTTTGTGAGCAGTATTTAAAAGCTGGACCAAATGCGATCGAGAATTATCCTATAAGCCTTGGAATTCTGTTTTAGCTTATAACATACCTAATTGGTCATTTATTAAGTTAAAAGGTAAGGCTTTCATGTTACATAATCTATAACATTTTATTTATTTTATATAAGCTTGTGCTACTGTAGCCCTTTCTTTATTGAGACCAATATTTTATCTTCTTATGCTGAAGTCTATTATGGTAATTGGAACACGACTCTGACCAGTCTTATTATTGTGCATGTTTATTTATTAAGCATTAAATAATCAACGTCGTTTTAATCCAATATTGCTAATTTTAGTAATCGAAATAGATTGAGAGACTTCAAAAAGTTTTTTTAGACAAATAAGCGACATTCTGAAATGTGTTGCTCTGGAACGAGTCGTCATTTTCTGACAGTTATTTACAATCATATGCATTAGATGAAATTAGTTTCATAGACATGATTTATAGCCATCATTAATTGGATATTAGCTTATTTATTTCCTGTGCTCATAGTTAACCCCCACGCTCATCTTATTATGACGTAATTGTGAAAGTTTTATTCAATGTCATTAATCGTTAATTATGCTAAATACTTTATATAAACTTTGCTTATCATTTGTGTGTACACTAGGGTGTAACGATGCGGCTGGAGTGCTGTGCAATATTACTAATAAGACGAAACAAGGATCTGTAGAGAGATGTTACTGTTGGTGGCCCTTATTAAGGCCTGGGGGACATTCACTTGCAAATGAGAATTATCAGATTATGGGTGTTCAGATATCCTTCTAGACACTAGCTCTATGTGTTTTGTTCGTTGGCTGGTGATCCTTTGAACAGGCGCACGTGAACGAGTAGAATTTATGAAGCAGCGTGTGTTAATTGCTGTTTGGTGGTCTTCATTAGTCTTGCTGAATGTCTGCAGTAACACTGTGATACCTGATACACGTAGAAATTTGATTAATAGTTGATCGATTATGTATAACTGGTTGCGCAGCAACAAGAAGTTTGGTGTGACTGAGGACTAGCTGAATTTGTGACACACATTTGTAAAACGCGAGTAAGACAGTCAACGTAGATAGTCAGTGCAGCAGAGAAGGTGAGAGCTATCACAGGTAGCGAAGAGGGCAGAATGTGTTGCTTGGTAATTTCATTGCGCTTATATAGAAGTCGTACGTAATTCGATCAACAGTTGACGCGCGTTCTCATTGATCCAGCGTATTAAATTTTAATTTGTTTTTAGCAACATGTTGGCGAATTAATTTGAGCCGTTGCCATGGAAAATATAACTTAAGCAATCCACGTATCCGTTTACGTATAATGTTAGGTCCATCCATTGTTATGAATTTTTATTTTTAATTGAAAAATTATGCATGTGTGAAGTATACATTCCTGCTTTATAATACAGGTATACTTCCACACATGATCTTTTTCAATTACTATAGCAAATATTTAACCGTTGGTTCTTTTAAACAGATTTGTCCAATCTACAGTATACTATATTTGGTGATATTCTAAATAGACAGTATATAATTAGAAAAACATATTCTGTACTGGAGAACGAGTATTTACATATATTTAATTCATTACTAATTGAGACGTTAAGCCAACTCTAGTCACAACAACTTACATCATTATCTATTATTGAATACTTGAAATAAAAATTTGTGATTCTAAGTATGTTTTACTCCTAATAGATGGAAACTTGTCCTGTAAGTGAAATAGTTACTCCTTACTAAACAACATTTAAATTGAGACAAAATATACAATGAAGACCTTATTTGAAATTCGTTTAGGCATAACATTCAAAATGTGAAACAGAAATAAATCGACTTTGCATAGTTTTCTTTAAAAATTTGCTTTCAGAAATACCATTGTGATGGTGGACATCTGCCCTTACCATAACCGCGTCAAATCTGTGTCACTTAGTCGTCGGTTTCTAAAAAATTGCTTGCAAAGTGATCTCATGGATTATTGTGTGACCATCAACAGCCTCGCAGGATTCCTCGGATCTGATTTTGACACCTTTAGCTGTGACAAGAGCTCTAGTTATGACCATCAAAGTTGAACTTGATCTTTGACATATGTGCTACGTGACTGCATTACGGAAAACACACTATTAAGTTCTATGTGCAAGTCAACAGCATTCCATATAAAAATGATTCAATTTTTATTTATGATGTTTGTATCTTGCTCTTGGTTTCTTAGCCAAAGTTTATATTTAAAATAAATTTTAAAATTGTTTTGAGAATGTTCTTTTTGTAAATTGCGAACCCTCTCTCTGATTTTGTTTGGCAACTTTTACAATCACTTTCTAAGATTTGTGTTCATTAATTTTGTGTTGTGAGTTTCAATTTTAATATTGTCTGGTTGAATGCACGGAAGAGAAAATTTACCCGTTTTTTAGAGAAAATTAATGGTATATGGTATCCAAAAATTCCTGAATTGACTCAATGTGTATTTTAGGACGTCTTATTTTACGGGAAATGTCTCAATTTGGATTTCAGTTGTTTCGATCTAGATGCTCTATGTCAATATTCTTGTTTAAATACACTATTTAAATCAGTGAAATGGCAAGATATCGTGCGTTCAAATTAAATAAATTTATTTATTATAAATTTTTGCTTGACGGGTTGAATAAATGCTATTTATGTGAGGATGCTGTGCACATAATCAGTTGCTCGTGGTAAAGTAAAATTTCGTGTAGTCTTGTAAGTGCAAAACTGGCGTCTATAGGACTAATAGTGTGCATCAAAATTATAGAAACTTCAAAAACGGCGACCGAGGTTGCCGAAAATTTATCTATGACTGTGTATGCCTATGCAACTATAGACCAAAAAACACATTAATTGAATTGAAGACATTAAATGTTGTTCAAGTTAAAGAGGATTGCTGACTCACACGATACAAGCGCCTCGGCTAAGCTGGCACTGTCAGAAAACCTAAAAGTGAATTTTCCTGTTTTCAAAAAATTCGTAATGGTTAAAGAAGATTCTAATTTATTTGAGCTAATGTCTAATGAAATTTAAAGGACATACCAGCCAAAGAAAACAGGTCAGATGACTGTTAAATACTGTTTCTTACGGAGAACTAATACATATGCAAGTATGTAATAGGTGTTGCGAACCTAGTAACAAATTAGTTCAGTTGTGACCAGAAGGATAAACCAAAGGCAGCATGAACGGTAAGTATAATCTCATGCACATTTGTTTCGTGCTAACTGAATACTCATCAGTAGGAGCCGGTATTACGCCCTATAACCACTATATATTTGTGTAAAGAATGTTGGATAATAGAAGGTATAATCACGTAGACGAATGTGTAAACCTGCAGTGGTGAAGCTAACATCATATAGTCTATCGTCCTATTATCCCACATTCATCACCCAAATTTATATTGGTTAATGGGCGTAATACTGGCTCCTACTGATGAGTCGCCAGTAAGAAAAAAAGGAATGTGCATGAGATTATACTTCCCGTTCATACTGCCTTTGGTTTATCCTTCTGGTCCCAAATGAACTAATTTGTTACTAGGTTCGCAACGCCTAATACATACAAGCTAGAACTTTACTTTCGTATTTATAGATGCATTGCCTCAACTGCAACAAATTTCTTAGTAGTCAAAATAATGTGCATGTGTACTTATCGTGCATATATATATATATATATATATATATATATATATATATATATATATATATATATATATATATATATATATACACATATATATATATATAAAAATGGTTAGTTTAATATATCATATTGCCACTTTTATTATTAAACACACACGGCCCATTGTTAAACGTGTGGTAGACAAACGGCAACCATTTGAAATGTATTTGTTCGGGACTAGCCACCATGTCAAAGTGACAAGTTGTAGCATTGCAAAACACATTGGTTTTACATTACATTACTGTGCCCTAGCCATTATTATCAGGTTTGCTTCGTTATATAATGTTACATCAAGTTTATCATGTTGCGTATTAAAAAATTAAGTTACTGATATCTACATACGTATGCTATATGTCAGTTTTATATTCAAATAAACATGTCCATACCCTATTGTCTAATGTGAACATTATTGACGCCTATTTCGGATCTGGCTAAGTGCGATATCACGCTTGTACCCTATTGCTAAATGAGGGTAAATTGGAGCTTGAGAGTTAGCCTTATCATGAAAGTCTATTAAGCTAAGATAGGAGACCACTCTAATCTGATCCTTAGGTCCTTATATTTCAGATCAACATACATAATAACATCATTCCTATTTATTCCATTATATACACTTGGATATGTACGCCTTAATCATTGCTGCACCCAACAAGTTTAATCTAAAATAGATTTAATACAGAAATTAAAATAATTAAATACATTTTTCTTTGCCTTCCCAATACGTTTGAGAAAGTAAATAAACTTGTTGCGTCAGAATATATATTTTGCAAGTAAAAATAAAATTAAAGTTGTTATTAAGAACTTTAAGATAGCAATCAAACAAAAATAGTATGGGTACACTTAAACAATAATTGATTGCGCGGGTGTTGGTAACAATTGTTTAAATCAAGGTTGAGAGTTGAAGTAAACACCAATCCCATTTCATTTAACCAGACATCGAACAACATAGCAATACTACCGCCAGTCGCAATGCACTGACGCGTTTTGTCCTGCCATGATCATCATCAGAGTACGACAGTAAGCTGACTAGCGAGGATCATACCACATTGCATAAATATGGAAAGCAAAATTAGACATGCGGCTCTCACATCTAGCAGTCTCGCATAAATTGTACGTGACTGGAAATTTCTGCGGCATAATTTATATGTAGTCAGGCACATTAGCTGTTTGTAGCTTTCGCCACACACATGCATAGAGACAATACAATTAAGCAGTAATTGATTGCACGGGTGGTGGTAATAGTTCTTTAAATCAAGTTTGTGAGCTTGAAGTAAACACCAATCCCATTGTATTTAACCAGTCATCGAATAACATAACAAAACTACCGCCGGTCGCAACGCACTGACACGGTTCGACCTTCCATGATGATCATCAGAGTACGACGGAAAACTGACTAGCCAGGATTAAACGGCATTGCGTATATATGGAAAGCAGTCTCGACGACTGGCTAAATTAAATGGGATTGGTTTTTACTTCAAGCTCGCAAACTAGATTTAAATAATTATGGTTACACGCCTGTTAAGACAAAATTAGAAACAGAAAACGACCGTAAACCAATAATAAAATTGCTTTATGAATTTAAATAATAATGTTTAATAAATACTAAAAATAGTTTTTATTTACAAATAACATCAGTCGAAGTCAGCAACAATAATTTCAATTTCTAAATAAATTATTAGCTTCAATTTGTCAATGGAAATAAGCCCACTACTTCCGTAATGTATTATTACTTTTAATAAAATATGGCGATCTCTTTTTGCCGAATTATCCGTTACATTTTACCAAAGGAAATTTGATATTAATTTGGATCTATATTCCGCTAGCCTCATTCACTTTTCAATTAATAATTTGCAAATAGATCTGCAAATTTGTAGAACAAAGCGAGCGTACACGCTCGTTAAGCAGGAAGTGAATTTACGTGCTAAGTGGTCGTGCGGATTTTCATAGAATACTCGACCAATGTGTACGACCTTGCCGTGAACTGTAGCAGGCTACTACAAAAATAGAAGTAGTGCAGTAAAAATCATTTAAAGGCAATATTAAGTAAAATTGGCAATCATATGTATTTATTTAAATACTGCAAATGCTCGCGTTAACATGTTGTTACTGAAGTTTTAGTATTTGCTCATAAATACATATCAGAGAGTAAGCGATTGTAGTAAAAGTTATTATTGAAAAAATTGAAAAACTAAACAAACGCTGTTTGCGCGGGGGGTGATAAAAATTATTATAGTCAAGATTGCGATCTTGATATCAGCACCTAACCCATTAATTACTTACTTATGTCAGTATACACTAAGAATTGTATAGTCTAGACAAGGTGATTCATGTAGTAGACCGGTTTCGACTTTATTGGGATCTCATCCCGTACTAGCCAGAATTTTCCGCGGGCAGGGTTTAAATTAGGAACAAGTTCAAAACAATTTTTTCTTATTTATAATGCCAATATTAAATCGTCGATGTATGCATATATATATATATATATATATATATATATATATATATATATATATATATATGCGATCAGTTAACGAGTTATACAGGTTCCTTTTGGGTATTTACTTTTATTCTATTCACTTCTATTAAATTACATAATTTTCAACGCACTGTGTTTAATAAAAGAGCTTCATCCATAATTTGGCATCCGTATTTAAAATATGAAATTTGAACTCAAACAATCGATGTACGTATGGATTATGGGAAACCTATTGTTGCATATGAACGTTAAAATTCTCTTTTATAGGATAAAAGAATCTGAATGCATTTTATTTAATTAGACGTGATGAAATTAATTTCAGACTGACAGTATACAGAATGAAGGCCAGTTCGTAGCTTCTCGATTGATAAATTTCAAATTATTAAGAACACAAAGTGTTACACGACAAATATGGCTTAATTTATCTTGTGCAGCATTGAATAATACTCCGTGTTGGAGATTTATCTCTCAATTTGTTAGTAGTTATTGAGAAGCATAAACGCGCTTCATTAGTAGTTACAACGTGTCTTTCTCTCGCAACTGACAAATTTAAACAATAACCATATTTCTGGTAATATTTCTTAATAAATATAAAGTCCACGTGAGCATTCTTTAATTATATATGCGTAAATTATGTCATTGCAATGGCATAGAAATTTGGTTTAATTATTCTTTACAAATGTAACTGTCAACGTGATTGCAAAATAGACGAGAATTACATCATGCTCGCTAAAAAACAAATAGTCTGAATTCTGCATAAAATAGACTGGACACCCTTGTTTAATATATTTGCTTGCATATTCACAGTACTGATTTCCATTATATTCTTTTGTTCCTGTTGTTTTAGTTTTTGCTAAATGCATGAATGAGGCAAATATGTGCACTATTAAAATTTTAATCACTACTGCATCTGATGTTTGGATCTGGAACTCGTAGAAGAATACAAACGATCAATGAATGGAGCTGTATAAATTCAACTTTTGCCTATGAAGAAAGGTTTGTGCTCCCGCGTGATAACAGAATAAGGCCCAGTGAACGTAGGCTTTAATGTTGTCGGTATCGCGTCATTTTGCTAATAATCTTTTTGGCAAAGATATAATTCTTTTGCAGCATGGGTGGTGGTTTTTGGCAGATTGCGGCTGAAGTTTGTTTAGATTCCATTGATGTTGTTATGAGACCATCGGTGCGGGTTAATCATCACTTATCTTAAATCAACTCATTAAATCTGAAACGAGTTAAAATGTATAACTAACGGTGATTTGCGCGACTGATACCTTAATACTGCAACGACACTGAGATCGCGTACCTAGTAGTATCAATGGTAGTACGATGAGCATGTCGGAATTTTTATGGAAGGCGCATAACGCCAGCTTTGCTTGCAGAATATACGTTTAACAAAAATATGGCATTTTAAATTGAACGCTGTCGTTTTACTCAAATCCCCCCCCCCCCGTTGTATCGTAAACCCTCTTGGAAAGTGTGTGCCGTGAATTTTTAACCCTGATCAGTCACCACTACATCTGTAACACGTAAACATACCACACGACGATGGAATAACGAGTAGGTCACAGATGCTGCATTTTAATTATTTAACATATTAGCTAAAAGTCATCCAATGCGACAGTTGATCATTGTTATAAAGTATCAGAAACCATGTATTTAATTAGAACAATACCGTCAACATGGATGAACTTGAAAAAGCCTATGTGTAACTCAACACATTCACAGACGCAGTGCTTGAGGGGAAATATTTTAAACAATTGGCATGAACGATAAAATTTATCCTAATATTTAACATAATTTGTCATGGTGGAAATGAAGACACGTTCTTGTAGCATGTTACTCGATTCATTTACGTGCAAAGATCTCAGGCAGAAGAGCATCATAATTATAGTCTGAGGGTTAAGTGTTCAAACTCTGTTTGGAAGCCAATTGTAAAATCGATTTATACTTGAATAATTAATTATTTAAAATCTACACCGGTTAATACAATCTCAATTAATGAAAATAATTTAGATCAAAGTAAATTTGGATCATGCGCCAGTTTTATTTTCTTCATGACTGATACAGTTGAAGCTTAAAAGTAAATAATTTGTTTCTTGACAAATAAAAGATTCTTTTGAAATGCGTGCTTTAATAAAATTCATTATACCCTTCCTGTTTGCAAAAACAAAAAGAAATTTTATCAGATACGAGCCAGAAAAGAAAACAGTCTACCTAAACACCTCATTTAAGGGGGATGCAGTTTCCCGAATGGCACAACAGAAATTTGAAGCAGCATTAACACGCACATTTAATGCAGCTAAACTACAAGTGTTATTTAGGGTAACACTCTTGCCTTTACCAGCAATCAAACAGTAACAGTCGTTAATGTCGATATCAAATATTATTTACAAATATACATGCGCAAGTTGTCGATCAACTTACGTAGGCCGATCGACCAGACGGTTAATTACTCGAATGAGAGAACATTGCAACTTAAACGCCTGTTTTAAATCAAATGGTGAATACACGTCTGCTATTGCGCAACACATCATCGAAACATCGCAATTATGTTCTCCAGACGTAGCATCCAAAGTAATTACCAAATGCAAAAACAAAAGGGAGCCAGCCACATACGAAGCCTTATGGATAAACAAATTGCAGCCGGATTTATGTAAGCAGAAGAAGCACGTACAAGCATTGAGCTTGAACTGGATGTGACGCACGCAATTTGATTGGTTTCTATTTTTCACACTCTCTATGTTCACATATTTCTATCTTGTTTTGCTTTCCAATTTATATATAAAGATATGTTCATGAGTAGATATTTGAGAAGACCATGAGAAAGAAAATTTTCTTATATCTGATAAAATTTCTTTTTTTTTCTGCACAAAGAAAGGGTACAAAGAAATAAAAGTTTACTTAGCACAGACAATGTTAAACGATCCTAGTAACAAATTAGTTCAATTGTGACCAGAAGGATAAACCAAAGACCGCATGAACGGAAAGTATAATCTCATGCACATTCGTTTCGTGCTTACTGGTGACTCATCAGTAGGAGCCGGTATTACGCCCTTTAACCACTATATATTTAGGTGAAGAATGTGGGATAATAGGACAGTACAATCTCCTAACTATATATTTGGGTGAAGAATGTGGGATAATAGGATGGTACAATCTCCTATCTATATATTAGGGTGAAGAATGTGGGATAATAGGACGGTACAATCTCCTAACTATTTATTAGGGTGAAGAACGTGGGATAATAGGATGGTACAATCTCCTATAGTGGTTAAAGTGCGTAATACCGGCTCCTACTGATGAGTCACCAGTAAGCACGAAACGAATGTGCTTGAGATTATACTTTCCGTTCTTGCTGCCTTTGGTTTATCCCTCTGGTCACAACTGAACTAATTTGTTACTAGGTTCGCAACACCTAATACATACTTGCATATATATTAGTTCTTCGCAACAAACAGTATTTAACTGTAATATATTGAATTGAATGATGTCATGCTTACCACGAAATGTGATAACTGATATCGATCAAGGCCAGAGTGTATGGATTTACTGGAGTAACAGGTGTTCAGAATTTGTTGTAATTCTCAATTTCGGTGAACTATAGCATAAATTGATATCCATCATGTTGGTACCATGCACCGACTCGGAAATCATAGTGTTAGTACCATGTACCTTTTCGGTACAATAATGTTGGTATCGGTTACTAACACAATAGCTATAGTGTTAGTATCCTTTACAGACTCGGTATATATATTATATAGTGTGAGTTAGCATTGAAGTCGTATTGTCGTTAGACTTTAGATGATGTTAGCTTCACTATTACAGGTTTACACATTCGTCTAGGAGATTGTACCGTCCTATTATTCCACATTCTTCACCAAATATATAGTGGTTAAAGGGCGTAATACCGGCTCCTACTGATGAGTCGCCAGTAAGCACGAAACCAATGTGAATGAGATTATACTTTCCGTTCATGCTGCCTTTGGTTTATCCTTCTGGTCACAACTGAACTAATTTGTTACTAGGTTCGCAACACCTAATACATACTTGCATATATATTAGTTCTTCGCAACAAACAGTATTTAACTGTAATATATTGAATTGAATGATGTCCTGCTTACCACGAAATGTAATAACTGATATCGATCAAGGCCAGAGTGTATGGATTTACTGGAGTAACAGGTGTTCAGAAATTGTTGTAATTCTCAATTTAGGTGAACTATAGCTTAAATTGATATCCATCATGTTGGTACCATGTACCGACTCGGAAACCATAGTGTTAGTACCATGTACCTTTTCGGTACAATAATGTTGGTATCGGTTACTAACACAATAGCCATAGTGTTAGTATCCTTTACAGACTCGGTATATATATTATATAGTGTGAGTTAGCGTTGAAGTCGCATTGTCGTAGACTTTATATGATGTTAGCTTCACTATTGCAGGTTTACACATTCGTCTAGGAGATTGTACCGTCCTATTATTCCACATTCTTCTACCAAATATATAGTGGTTAAGGGCGTAATACTGGCTCCTACTGATGAGTCGCCAGTAAGCACGAAACGAATGTGCCATGAGATTATACTTTCCGTTCATGCTGCCTTTAGTTTATCCCTCTGGTCACAACTGAACTAATTTGTTACTAGGTTCGCAACACCTAATACATACTAGCATATATATTAGCTCTCCGCAAAAATACAGTATTTAAATGTTAAACGATGTTCAATGTAGAACTCTTCTTTCTATATAATTTGATGGTCTTGCGTATTGTGACCGAGCGAGATCTTAGCTCACAGTTGTTCTTCTCTCACGCACTCATTCGACGCAACAAAACTCACGCGTAAATAACCCGTTTCAATAGGAAAAGAGCTTAACAGAAAAGAGCTTAATAAGTATAATATTTACTTTATTGACTAATGTATATACATAATGGATCAGGTGTTTATATCAAGAACAAAACCTTGATTAAAGTAACTGTTATGACCGTTCGCACAACTAAAGGTTCATTTTAATACCACTTCGCCTTATAATGTGGTGTCTGTTCAATAATGGTAGATTGGAGATGGTCTGTTGCAAATTCAGGTCTAAAATGATGCCTTCTGGGCTCCACATCTACGTGAAGCTTATCAAAATACATCAGTTTGTATAGAACTGAAAGTGTTCGGCAGCGTGACTCAGTCGTTAGAGCACCGGATTCAGAAGCAGACATGCCAAGGTTCGAGCCCTGTCCGCGACAAATTCTTGACAGTACGTGATGAGTTCCAGATAAGGACGAAAGCGGTCTACCGAATGAATTGCCTATTCTACACTATACAGTTATTAGTTTATATTACAAATTTATGTGTGTAATATGTTAGGTTTTTATATCAAGATCGCAATCTTGATAAAAAGTAACTGTTATCACCGCCCACGCAAACTATGTTCGTTTAAACATAATATTCACCTGCATACATTTTAGCAAAATATGGCTTAATTGATGCGTATAAAATAAACAAATAATTTAATAATATTCATTAGTTAAAAATGAAGCATTTATTAATTAAACGTTACTATCGCTAAATAGAAAGCTTTAGTTAATAATGAAATTAATAATAATTGGCCGAGGCCAACAAATTACGTCTATTAATTTGAGCGCGCTCACATTCGAAAGATGTATCCAATCTCGTGACATGCTGTTAATGAATAAATTGAAGAAAGCTTCAAAATTAAATGAGAAACGTGAAAAAAAAGAGAATAAACTGATCAAAAGCAGAATGAGCAAATTGTAACCTAATGTTCGTTTGTGTGCACTGAAAGAAACGTAATATGAAAAACGTACTGATAATTTTAGCGCAAACTTGTTAAACTACAAACGACAATAAATAAAAAATGAATAAAATAAGGGTTGGCATTCAGTCGTGATTGGAAATAGCCGATAATATAGCAGTTGATAATTGCCAAATATGATTACCAAATTAGTAGAAGAATTATTAAATTTAATGGCTAGTGAGTTTTGTGCTCGGAACGCCAAAACAGTTAATTTTATCGTATATTGATGAAAACACTACCCGTTTTCGGACGTTTGAAATTATTTTTTATTAAAACATATTGAATATTTTGGAAATTTCCTTGCTTAAATTGTCCTATATTATGGCGTGCCTTTGTTTAATTTAACAATCAGACTTCGTGAGATTTTACATAGAAAAGGTACGAGATTCCTTTGTTATGGAACAGACCCATCTGATTTCTTTTATATCAATTTACCTACGCTGAATTTTGATAAAAAAATATTTTTTTTTAGAAAAGAATAGAATATCTTTATTTGGACTCAAACCACACATGATCCATCAAATTTGTAATAATATTGGAAAAAATGCAATATAAAATAGATATCACATCACATAAACATATGCAATTAGTCTCATGTAGATAAGTAAATCTCACTAGCTGTACTGTACAATATATCAATATCAGAAAGTTCGGCTGTAGAGCGTAATAGATTCATCATCAAAAATAGGAAAAATTAAGGTATAATTCGAGTGTAACATAATGCAAAAAAAATGAGAACCATGGCTAGCAATTGATTCTATGTATTGTTGACTAACATGGTGATATAATGCATAACATTTCAATTTTAATAATGCAAAACTTGGAAATAAAAATCTCAAGAAATTATGTTTCTGATAACAATTATCCTTGTCTTATATTCAACCATGAGAAAGTATTATCATAATCAAAATAAAAAATATCAGCAGGATTGTAGACGTTTTTCTAGTTCAGTAGATAAAAATTGAAAAGACATCTTAGATGGAGGCGTTTTTCTAAGCCCCTTTGGCAATTGATTAAAATTTGTAGATTTTCGATAAAGGAAATAACTTGTTCGTAAACATTCCCCACCAAAGGAGGAGATATTGCCAAATGCCCAGATCTAGTTCCAACTTCATGACTCTTTCTTATTGGATTCATATAGGCACCAGTCCACTGGTTCAAATGGAAAACTTTTATGCAATAGCACATCCTCCGAAACCATAAAGTTTTCAGTGATGCAAACTGTAATCTAGTGGCGTATATAGTGCAGGAGATAGGACTAATTTGTTTCACAACTTTTCTTTCCACAGCTTCTATCTTATTGGAAACCCCTTTTTTAATGGATTCCAATTATTGAATTGAACTCAAATTATTATTCTTTCTCATGTCATGAAAAAGATTACAATTTTGTTACGGATAAAATTTTTGGGTTCTCTGTTTTCAAGATCACATTTTTTCAGGCTTATGTTTGCCATAAGTGAGACAGTGATAATTCGCACTTTGTTGTAATAAATATTTTGCAATAATTTCCTAATTAAAATGGATAACAACCTTCATTGTGAGGATACTGAGCAGTTTACCGAAGGATTTTGAAATAATTAGGCTAAGTAAAGTTGCTGAGGAATTTAGTTGTTCTAAATTATTTGATCTTTCCAGCCTCATTGAATATCCGAATCTGGCATCACAAGGGCTCTCCTATGGTAGTGACTAACGGGCTTCTACAAAAGATGGCGACCGTACCAGGATCTAATGTACGGCAAGATCTACAAAAGATGAAGTTCGTATCACCCGCATTCATATAGATGGCAAATCTCTTCATGTACAGACTAGACAACAACTCCAATTGGTTTAATGGCGCAAAAATATTTTTCAAAGTAAGAATAATTACCGATTCAACAAAAAGGTTTCTCTCGGTTTGGTGGTGGTAAAAGTGAAGAGGAACTTATCCAGATTTAGGAATCTTTTCATGGACAAGGGACCATCTGATTCGTTTGAGCTTCTATTGGAAGAACATAAAAAGTGATATCAACCCGAAAGAACTGAGCAGATGACTGATTTAGTACGTCAGGAAAAGATGATAAATCAACATCCATCTGAATTTTATGATCGATTACATTCCAAATTTGTTGGACTTGAAATCTCAAAAAAATTGTTAACAGTATATTCATAGCAGAAAAGCCAGCTAGAATGAGTCACTCTGAATTTTATGACACATTAGTACTAGAGTGACCAAAGGAGCCCAAATGGTTGGACAAGGTGTATCGACAGAAGGGCGAAGGTGTGTGCCGTAATTGCAAACTTTTACCATGAGTATCAATTCAAAATAATTTAAAAAGAAGCTTGTCCTTAAAGAATGAACATCGTGCCTTACGATGAGATATGTGATTGGTGAAAGACAGATTCAAAATTTCAGGCAGAATTAAGTCACATTCTCGTGGTTAATGGGTAATTTCCATGCGTTGGAGAGGCAAATCGCGTAATGCTGTTCAAGGATCACGCCAGTTGTTTGTTTCTTACCATAGGTATTTGGAGGTTGAAAATAATCAAGGCGGAGAATGCAAATTTCTACGTTTGTGTGGATCCCAATCGAAAGATAGTTCTCGTCCTATAGAAGAGGTAACTCTCCATAAAACTTGTTGAACGCTTATTAAGAAAGAGAGCTTCAATGAAAGATTTGCGCACTAGTTCATTCAGTAAGATGGTTAGATATTGGTATTAAGGAGATCTCGGGGGGGGAGGTGTTTCTAACTACAAAAACAACATTTTCTTCATAACGTATGAGCTGATTGGTTTCAAATTCCTGAATGGGTGTCGAGGTGAGCCAAGTTCGAAACAGATTGTCCCATATTCGATTATAAACTATGAATTGTCAACGAAGACCAATAATGTTTAAGGGCGTGAAAGAATTGTTAGTGACATTGGATCAGAAATCGTCGTTTACGTGGATTTTTCTGGGCGCCGACATAAAAGTGAACATCATTGCGATGGATTTTTTATCTATTTCAACATGGAGTTAGATCTAAAGACACGGACTTTTCGACGTGGCACGGGATAGTGATATATACTGAGACTGGAACCTCATTGGTTAGAGCAGTAAGCCTACCAAGACCCGTCGTCGCCGATGACTTAGCGTAAGTTATCAATAAATACCTGGCAGTGTTTCTACCGTTCAATGCTAAGCGAAATGGGATGTAGATAGGAATAGATCAACAAATTTTGTTGGTGACACCACGACCCTGTTCGGAAAGAAATTTTAGGCGCTCAAAATCAAAATTTTCGTCTCCAATAGTGGTAGTTCTCATTCCTGAACCGAGGCAATGGATGCCTTTTGGTAATTATCGACTGTTGAAATCGGTAACGAATGCTGATTCATATTCTCTGCCGAATCAGTTCACTTTTCTCATGGATATAATAGAGTACGAGGTTTATACTACTTCCGATCTACATAAAGCCTACTATCAAGTACCTATAGAGGCAGAGTTTATATCACTCACCGCGATTTTCTAGAGGTAAATCACATGAGTTATTTTACATGCCATTTGGTTTGAAGAATGCAATTCAGACATGCCAGCGTCTGGCGGAGGAAGTTCTTCAGGACTTCCCATTTGCCCAAGTTTAAATATACGACATAATTATATGTAGCCAATCTAGGAAAGAACACTGGGAGAGCATGGACACTGTATTATCAAAGCTGGAACACTAGGGATTGATTTCTAAGCCAGAAAGAAGCAAGGTTGGTTGCGCAAACGTCAAATTTCTTGGAGACTCCATTTCCAAAGTGGGAATTAAACCATTGGAGGATAAAATCCGGGCGATAATAAATGTGACGGAAATTTGAAATGTGCGGTAACTGCGTAGATGCTTGAGAATGTCAAGTTATTACCCTCGTTTCATATCTGATTAACTTTCAAATATTATAGCTTGACTTTATTGACATTATTATTTTTTCTTTTTGAGGTTTTGCTGGAAAGAAGCACGAAATTCATTTTTCCGGTACAGATATATGTAATTTCCTGATTATCTATTTAACCGCACGGAATTTTGATAATAATTTATTGAATTGCCCACAAATTATTATTTTTTATTTATATCACTTAAAGGATCTAAAATTTGTCACAGGTAATATTTTTTGGTTCTGTATTTACTCGGTTTTCACTTCATACGGGAAATTGTGGTAATCGGTGTGACGATTACTATACGCATTTTTGTAATAGAGAGCTTTTAATTTTAGTAGAATGGATAACGAAATAAGGTGTGAAAATACACTGCATTTGACCGAAGAACTTTGGAAAATTAGCCTATAAGAAGTTGCGGGGGAATTTAATTTTTCTAAATTTGGCAATCATTTTAGTCACACGTAATATCCGAATCTGGCATCACAGGGTTTCCCTTATGATTGTGACAAAAAGGCCTCTACAATCTTATTTTATAATCATGATCTAATAAAAGTTATAAATGAACGAAGAAGAGATTGAGAATGCATAGATAATTATTAGGTGGAAATGTAATTGATCCCTTGTTACGGTTCCTTGGTTGTTAATTTCTTTAAAGAATTTTAACTTAAATCGTTTTTACTAATATGAAAAATCTTTTTCCTACGATTCAGAATATCGCAGGTATAAATGCATATGTAAAACAATCCAGAATTAACTGGAAGCAGTTTGGCGAGTTAAGTAAAGCATTTGATTATGATTGCCTCGTTATTATGAACACTGGTGATTCTGTCTGTTCTGTATCCACATTATTACAGAATGAGTTGAATACCTCTAATCTTACTGATACAATACCAAAAACGGTGGATAGAAGATTATGTGAATTAAGTATTTAACGCGATAAGATTTTAAAATATATTTATTTAACATGACTAAAATGGGGTATATTTTATTGGTAATGAATTTAATTCATCACAAATCGTTATCCGTCAAATATCAGTAAAGTTTATATTTCTTTAGCATAAGATCAAACCAAGGCCAGAATACAAATTTCTGAATTACCAAAGCAAGTACAACGAGAAAGTTAATTTTATAATGCCGTCTGATTAAACAAGTACAAAATTTATTAGTAGAATTCAGGAATATTCTTGTAATGATTTTGGAATCGACAAAAGAGTATCCATATGTTGTATCTACCTGATCCTCCGTACAGCTAGAAATCATGACATGTGACACATAAGTTAAATAAATTTTAAAACTCGACTCTTAATAGCAAAATGTTCAACTTGATACATCGATTGATAATTTGCTTCGATTGCCTCCAGCATTTTATTAATTCGCTATACGTTTTTTTGAAATAAATTATGGAATGATTTTACAATACTACTTATTATTCTATCATTATTCGTCAATATATTTTATAGAAATTTGAAAGTTTAATACTGCATATCTAGTAGACTCTGATTCATGTTAACACGGTTTTACTAAAGAAAGTTCCCAGATTGTCCATGTAGAAGTATGCATAATGATAGACGAGCAGTATATGAACACACTAAAAGTCCTTCTTTATATGATGAGCCTTCGACCTCATATCTGCTTATGCAATCAAGATCAAGTTCAGCTCACTAAATTTGGACCCCGTTATATGCATATTAATAAACTTTTCTTATAATAGAAGCATGATTATTCAAGGTAATAACATGTAATAAAAATTGCTAAAATATATGACCGGAGTATCGCAGGGATAAAGTTTATGGTCAATAATATTTAAAACGGTATTTGCAAATTTGCAGAAGAAGGTCCTTCATTGTCGAATATGCATAATTACCGATGGCCTAAAATCATTATCTAGTATGATTAAAGAATATTTACTGCTCAATGAAAATCATTACACCAGATATATTTGACTTCAGTAGTTATTTAATAAGAAGATTATAATTAACAAAATACAAGCTTTAAAAACTGTAATTTAACAACGTTTATTTTAATTAACCTGCTATTAATATTATGTTTTAGATTAAACTTTAACTAGAAGTCTAGTACCTAGACAAAATTAGTCAGTGTACAGATTCCGCTCAGAGATGTCTTAAAAGAAAAGTTGTTCGCGCTAAGAAACCACGAACCTTAGTAAGACGTATCATCAAATGATATACAATTAAAAATGTATAATATTTATATTTGTCTGATCTTGGAATACACAGCCACTCTTTGTGTATTTATTATTATTGTGTGTGTATTATTATTTATTATTTATTATTATTATTATTATTGTGTATTATTATTATTATTTATTATGCTACGGCCTGTATTTATTCCGCCTGAAACAATGGACGAGAATCTAATTGATTTCGATAAATTAAATGCATCGTTCAGGATATAGGTCTCGAAACCGGCAATCAATTCTCCTATGAATGGGAAATATGTTGGGGAAATATTTAACTTTTCAAAAAAATATATAAAATACACAAATAAAAGCTGAAAGGGTTTAGAGGGGAGCTCTCTTCTAAGAAATCATCTAAATTGATATATACTGAAATTGAAAGATTTTGGGTATATAATTACACCTTAAATTGTGATTATGATAAAACGTCTTCGTGGTTGATCGAAGGGGGGAAGATAACAGTGCATTGTGAATTATCTCCGTTGAAAAACAGTTTTATTAACAGTTTTGCTCAACTTTAAACCACAATATATATCCAGAATTCATTGTACCCTTCCTGTGTGCAAAAACAAAAAGAAATTTTATCAGATATTAGAAAATTTTCTTTCTCATGGTCTTCTCAAATATCTACTCATGAACATATCTTTATATATAAATTGGAAAGCAAAACAAGATAGAAATATGTGAACAAAGAGAGTGTGAAAAATAGAAACCAATCAAATTGCGTACGTCACATCCAGTTCAAGCTCAATGCTTGTACGTGCTTCTTCTGCTTACATAAATCCGACTGCAATTTGTTTATCCATAAGGCTTCGTATGTGGCTAGCTCCCTTTTGTTTTGCATTTAGTAATTACTTTGAATGCTACGTCTGGAGAACATACGTGCGATGTTTCGATGATGTGTTGCGCAATAGCAGACGTGTATTCACCATTTGATTTAAAACTGGCGTTTAAGTTGCAATGTTCTCTCATTCAGTAATTAACCGTCTGGTCAGTCAGCTTACGTATATATATATATATATATATATATATATATATATATATATATATATATATATATATATATATATATATATATATATACGTTAATATAATAATTGACTACACTCTATTTTTAGTATTAAATTCGTTGTTAAAGTTTATATAAAAGTAAATGTGCTGTGATGAATTACCTTCTCGAAATGTCTGTTTCAACGATCATCTTTTATTGAATTTATTCCAATTAAGCTAGATAAGATCATTTGTAGTTAGATTTTAAAAGTACAATATTTTAAGTGACTTTTAATTAATAGCATTAAAAACCAAACTAGATACAGTCTATTTTTATATGAAATGCTCCTACTGTTGATTTCCCAACTCCAAAATTTGATAAATGCCACAAAACGATTATTTTAGTCAAATTGGTGCTGCCACCAGTTTAAAACATTTACGAGTTCATTAATGAATGAGAGTCAATATATTTTTACACCATGTAGAATGGAGCGCATATATAGAAAATGCTTTATATATTGGGCATATTTAAAAATTCACAGCACATCACAAATATGGCTGCGATTCCTTAATTATATTGACAATAATTGTTAAATTAAAATTGCAAAATGAATATTGTGGAAGGACAGCTGACATGATTGTTTTTTATTTATCTTACACCTTTTTTAAATTTATTATGTTTATTTATTGATAAAATAGTTTTTATTCTTTATCTTCAGTAAAAAACCTTGATAATACCAGTAATAACAAATTTTTTTCCAGAATTCAAAATCTTAAATATTATTGAACGTTTACTTCTAAAGTACTTAGATTTAGTTTTACTAATATTTTCTAATTAGTATAGAGGACAAAAGCAAAGGACGTTATATTTTAATCAATATCTTTTCTACGTGAAAGTGGATAATGTTATTTAAATTTTAAAAAGGTAGACTCTTTAATTGTTTTTATCAATATTTTTAAAGCTTTTCATAGCAGTCATTTTGATGCTGCTATAAGATCTTAAATAATAAAAAATTATTAATACAGATTAACAGGAATGGAGTAAAATTCTTTGGGCGAGAATATTTATGACATTATAAAAACGCATTGAATAAGAATAAATTTTGACTTACTTTATTTTAATACAACACATTTTGAACATGAAAAGAGGTAATTCCTGTCTAGTTCCAAAAATTTGCATTGTTGAATCTTTCAGAATTAACATTAATTTTTTTACTTCTCTGTAAAATCATTATTGCAGTTAGACGAAAAATAAATACTTGCTTGAGATTTGTCACCAAGGAAATATATTTGTGTTATTTTAATATTTTTTACCGTCACTCCTTTTGAAGAGTATACTCATACTTTAACAGAAGCAAAACTTTCACAAATAACAATGTAGCACAAAATTTAATTTAACATAATTTTTTCTGCATTCATGTTTGTATTGCACGTATTGTTTCTAGATTATCCATATGTATGTTATCTGTTTTTATAGTCGCTATTAAAAATCATTATATATATAGGCTGTTGGTATAATACTACAAATCCTTGGTTCTTTAATTTGCAGCTTTTATATACTCGTATCTTTGGTTGCATTGATTCAAATGAATCTTGGCTTTAAAAATTCACTTACCGCGGCTTTTTATTAATAGACCAATTACAATTACTAACCATTGATGTAGATTTTGCAGTGCTCTCCCTACTGTTTGTTCTCATCCCGCTATTTTCTTTTGCTGGTCAATTGATTGACATTTACAATTGTGCTTGATTTATTTGTGTACTGTTATTATAAATATCGGCGCAGTTTTAATACGATATTTATAAAAGCAAGGCTTGAATGCGTACTGGTTCGTAACTATTCGACAAATTAAATTTAGGTCAGAATAAAATATTAAATGATATTCAATCAGTTTCTCTCATGCTGATTGTTCCAAATATCCTGTTTAACCATCATTTACATGCTATTATTTTGGTCATAAGTAGTATCGGCTTCTTAGATAAATTTAAGTTATATTATAATAACATTACTTCATATATACTAAGTTAAAGATGATTCACTGGAACAGTATATTTTATTAAAATATCTCTTAATAACACTCACCAATAAATTAAAGATTTTCTGTAAAGCATTACCTCTTAAGATTTAGCTAAGCAACATTCTGCGTACCATCAAAAGTGATTATTAATCTTTCAAACTAAGTGATGAATATAATCTCCCAACTCGCTAATTAACGCAAGCCCTATAGACGCGAGTTTAATATTCGCAAGATTTTTAAGATTATCGATAAAATTAGAGAAACTTAATTGACTATTCGACATTGATTCCTCAACCTTTTAAGTACCTTCCTTTAGATTACTTTCCCAAGACACAATTTCATGTGATCTGTGTCCTCACATTTGAAATATTTAACCATTCTGTCAAAATAACATTCATTTGAAAAAAAATTATTAAATCTTGGTGTGGGATAGCTCGCCGTCCCACTAGCTTTCATCGACATGCCACGTCGAAATATAAAACGCCAATATATACATCGAAGATCAAAATTCTTGATGTCTAAATTGAGTCATTTTTGTTATAAATATTGATATAAAATGCAGGTTGGCAAACTACAAACATTATTAAAAGTTATGTTCAACCAGAGGAAAGATAATTTTTCAGCGCAGCATGCATACGAGACAAGAGCAAAACCGAATCCAGCACAAAATCTCAAAAGTGCTCTTTTAAGCTCAAAAAATAAAAACTCGAATTTTCTCATTTTAAACAAAGAAAATTCCAAAAGAATATTACAAAGTTTTAAAATAAGCATTGACTAAGAAACCAACGAAAACTTGAGATGTCCAAAAATGAAATTGATTAAACTGTATATGGACAGATATTATCCTAGACATCCACCCCTATGTTTTAGATGTTTGTTTGTATATAAACGTAGTCCTCATTTTCATGTGTTGTTATTTCACAATGCTGCATTTCCATATCGCGTCAATTTATTATTTGCTTTTTGTCTTTGATACCTTCGAGTTCGATCGCGTCTCAGACTCATAGTGTTCCTTAGTCTCCTCCTACGTCCAGGTATTTTTTGGAACGCAGCGATCCATGGTCAAGCACTCGTCTGTGAATAATTCATTTGTCGAAGTGATTTGGCTTGCATTCAAATGGTTACTAATCAAACGGAGACAGACAACTTTACCTGTTTTTGTTAGTTATATACGCATACAAGGTTAGCTTCAAATCTGAAATCACATAGCATTTTAACATTACGATTCTACTCATGGTTGAAACGAAGCAAAAACGTGTCCTTGAGAGCTTTTACTAACCAAACTATTGCGATAGACGTCTTAACGAAACAATTTGGAGTTATAATAAGATGGTCTTCAGGTAAGGTTAATGGTTCTGTATGAAAAAGCTTGTTTATGGAAATTACTTCATGTGCCATATATCTATATAGCATTACCAGCAAAACTGTGGGCAGATGGTATACCCAACTTGATCCTCTCGTTCAACGTAATGCAGCATTTTGCTTAATATTGGCTATGAAATTTTTCGTGCTTCTGTGCTTTACCTTTGTCACTATGTCATTCAACGACCGTCTAAAGATATCGAGCACGCATTGGTTACCCCAATCACTGCTGACTCTTAACAGTTAACCATGACGTGACAAATAATTATGCAGGAACACATGTGGAACGTTTTGGGCTGCCGTATCGTCCAAAATCGCAAATTAAAACTAGCAAATGAAGTCGTCAGTCATTTTAAATAGAAGTCCATGAAAATAAACCTCGAGCGTTTTCACGATGTAGTTGCGCTCGTGCATAAACTATCCAGTTGGTACCCCAATATTCTTTAATTTTATTTTGGTATGTCACCAAACATTATACGTTTCACTGGTTCTTACCGATGTCCGACTATATTTGGACATATTTGGCAATTCGTATCTATCATTGTCCATCCTGATATTATCTTAATGTACTGGTCTCAATTCATGTAGGTTTTGAACTCACAGTAACCATAATTCCACCGGTATATATGATCAAGTTTGGTTCCTGGGAACTTCACAAGTTAATCCTTGAACCTTAAACGTCTTGCCTAAGTAAGTTGGTTCTTTAGCCAATACTAATACAAAGGGAACAACTGTTTGTGCTTAAATTAACTACTGGGTCAAATCAATATTAGATTTCATTTAACTGACGAGTGGCCCTAGCCGGTTCTGTACTATATCCGCCTCGTACTATCGAGTGATAGTACGTGCTACAACGTACTCCATTTGAAATTTAATAGAGAATCTGAAGTCAAATTCTAATAGTCACGTTATTTACAATTTAACATTCTGAGTACAATTTAAATTGTTGGTCACACTCATGGAACTTATCAGCGGCTTATAATCAGTCAAAACCATAAACATTCGTCCATCCAATTAGAGCTCGAAGTGCAGCACTGCAGTTTATACCGTAATAGGCACCTTTCCAAACGTGTCATACAATTATTCTTGCTGATGGGGTTTCCTATTGTAAAATTCAAATGGCCTAATTTGCTGTAATACTGCCCCTATAGTAACAACGGAAGCGTCTATAATCAGCCAAAACACCTAAATAAAATCCACAGTTGCTAATGGAGTTATCTCATTCAGCATGCATTTGACCCTTGTGAAATTTTTCTTGTCCTCCTGGCTAAACTTTATGGGCCAGAACTTCCTTAACGTACGCTTCGCACGGACCAGATTTTGAGTTAACAATCTAAAAATTCTAGTTAATCCTGGTAAAGTTCATGGCTCCGACACAACATTGGTCACTTGGACTTCTTCGTCCAAAATTTTAATATCCACTTTGTAAATAGATTATCCAAGATTCTTACCTGTTGAGCAACCGATATTAATTTTCTCTTTTTCAACCACCGAATCATACTAATCCAACTTGGAAAATACAATGTCTAGATGCTCCGGTGTACTTTCCGAGAGCGACTACATATTGTTATAGAGAATTTACAGCCCTCATGAACATTATCCGTCAGACAATGGAATTTATGGCTTGCATTTTTCAGCCCAAAAGGCATCCGTCAGAATTCATGCGATCTACCTCCAGGAAATCACACTGCTGTGACAGTTGTAGACGTCGCATTCATAGGAGAAAATGCTCTAATTCGGTAGAGAATACGAGTCACTTTTGGTGCCGAGTTCAATTTTCTATAGTCGTCACAAACCCAACATTGTCTCTGTTCACGTTTGATAGCTACCGTTATTGTTGGTGCAAATTTGAAATGTTAAAGTCTAAAAATTTCTTTCTCCTTAATCACTTCAAGTCATCAACAGCGAAACTTTGCTTGCGTTTCGCTAAAGATGAACAGAGTAATGGTGTCACCAACTCGATTTGGTGTGCTATCCATGTCCTCAGTTATTTGACCTTAGTACTAAGTTTTTAAAACATTACCAGGTGTTTCTCGACTACATCGGCTATCTTTGACGACGAAAATTTTGGGTAGACAAACTGACCTACTCACTGAGGCTCCAGTCTCAGTATGCATCTATGCCTCGATGCCTTCTTCATAATCCCGAAACTTTTAATTTATTCCAAATTATAATCAATTAAAAATCGAGCTCATTAATACTGCCTTATTTGTCAGCGTCCAGAAATTCAACGTGAATGACGATGTCTGCTACAATGTTATCGATAAATCCTTGATGTACCATCTCACTAATGAACTTTCGTTGGAGGCCCATTGTTGATAATCGAATGTGAATTAATCTACTTCCACCAGATCTTATCTAACTACGCTTACTTGAGCACTCGTCTCGATTAAAAATTTATGTCTACATAATTCGCCAGAAATGACAAAATTTTTGCTGTTATAACTAAAAACTTCCTCAATACAATTATGTATTAGGTGTTGCGCATCTGGTAACAAATTAGTTCAACTATGACCAGAAGGATAAACCAAAGGCAGCATGAACGGAAGGTATAATCTCATGCACATTCGTTTCGTGCTTACTGGCGACTCATCAATAAGAGCCGGTATTATGCCCTTTACCCACAATATATTTGGGTGAGGAATTTGGGTACTGACACAATAGCCATAGTGTTGGTATCATTAACAGACACGGTAAATATATATTATATAGAGTGAGTTAGCATTAAAGTTGCACGGTCGAGACTTTATATGATGTTAGCTTCATTACTGCAGGTTTAGAGGAGGCGGAGGTATAGAAGATTGTAACATTCCACATTCCTCACCCAAATAATATATAGTGGTTAAAGGACGTAATACCAGCTCCTACTGATGAGTCGCCGGCAAGCACGAAACGAATGTGCATGAGATTATACTTTTCGTTCATGCTGTCTTTGATTTATCCTTCTGGTCATAATTGAACTTAATTTATTACTTGTTGCACAACACCTAATACATAATTGCATATATATTTTTATATATACACTCCTCACCCAAGTAATATATAGTGGTTAAAGGACGTAATACCAGCTCCTACTGATGAGTCGCCGGCAAGCACGAAACGAATGTGCATGAGATTATACTTTTCGTTCATGCTGTCTTTGATTTATCCTTCTGGTCATAATTGAACTTAATTTGTTACTTGTTGCGCAACACCTAATACATAATTGCATATATATTAGTTCTCCGCAACAAATGCTATCTAACTTCCACAGTATCCTCTTTTATGTAAAATCTTGCCGTTTTTCCGACGGTTCAAGTATGCAGCCTCCGAGCTGCAAACATTTTAATGTACCACTAATCAGGCCGCCTTGGAGCAATACAAACATAACATCCACCCACAATATTGCTCTTCTTAATTTGAGTCCTTTCCTTCCGGATAAGAGCTGCCGCTCCATCGTGAACCGCACATTCGATGCATATTACATTCCTCACCTTGGAACTCAAAATTTAGTGAGAGTCCCATAGACCTAATATCGCATTTGCAAGTCTCTCAGTATGATCGATAAATTTAGAGCAAACAAATTGATTTTTCGACATAGGGTCCTTATCCTTTCAAATAATCTCCCCTCGAAAATTATTAATAAGGAAATAGGTCTTGTGTTCTATATTCTCATATTTATATCTATCATCAATCCTATTAAAATAAAATGTATTAAAATTAATTAATGTAATATAGGTGTGAAAGCACGTCGTCTCACTTGTTTTTGTTCACGTACCTCGACGTAAATGAAAAAATTAAACAGTGAACCAAGATGAAAATAACTGAAGTATAAAATAAGGTTCTTCTTGGTGTAAAAACTGATATAAAATATACGTGGGGAAACTTTTTCATTTATTTTTACATCCAAGTTTTCTCAAGGAACGAGGTAACTGACAAGTGCAGCAAATTGAGGCGATAGAGCGAAATTAAACCCAGTTCAAATACTAATCAGAATGTCCTTTTAAAATACGCAAACAAAATTTGCAAGCTTTCTCATTTTTCACTAGGAATATTCCAGACAATTAATTTTTAATTAAAAAAACTTTGCTTAAGAAACCAGTGGATCTTCAAATATCAAAAAATAGAAATTGGTAAATATTTAAACGGGGAGATATTAAAATCCACGTGAAGACCCAAACAAGAAATTGCATATTATAGACAATGCGGTGATTAATAGTTACAAAAATGATACATATGATAATATCTCGTGGTCATATGGGCTTTTAAGTATGTCCCAAATAAAATAAACAAACAAGTTAATCTGAATAACCTGATTATCGTTTCATTTGTTAAACTTGTGATGATGGACCAACTGAAGAAGGCTACTGATAATGGTAGCCTAAATATATTATAAAAAGGAAACTACTGGAACAATAAAAGCTGCGTTTGTCAATACACAGATCAGGTAATTTCAATTAATCCAGGTTGGCAAATCAAATTTCATTCAATTTATACGTTAGGTCGAATTACTCTTGGTAGACTAAACAATTATTTGATTTTAAAATCTATTTTAATAATGTGACGAACAATAATTATTTTAAATTATGTTGTTTATTTTGTATTTTAATCGTGCTTGCTTTCTGGTTTCATTTACATTCTGCCGTGCTGTGCTTTGTTAAATAGATCAAGCACGTCTCCTTGGCAGCTAACATAACATTTTTTCAAATTTTAAACAAAGATATTCGCCATATATTCGATCTATCGGACCACAGTAACTTTATTTCATTTTGAGATCGAAAAGCTGAGTAACATAAGTACTTCATTTGGTTTAGCCAATATTAATAAGCAAAGAAGTTTAAATCATGTGCTGATAACTCAACTAAGCAAATTCCTCTAGAATTCAAAATATGACGACGTTTATAAAAGTCTGTCAATGAATTGACTAAGATGACGGTCTTAAATTGAAGGAAATTATCGATGATACCAAGGAACGTAAGGAAATAACTTTAAAATTTTTAAATGCACACTTTGTAAATCCAACTTAATGGGCCATTCCAAAAATATTAGGTCAGGATAATATTAATAGCCACTGACGAATGAGATCCTAGAATTCCGAAGGTTCGCATAACAAAATAAGGATAGACCCGAAACAAATTCTGCAAACACGATTCAGACTCGTTTCTGAGTGAATCTACAAAAGTGAAAAGTCACGTTAGCGTCATATGCAAAGGCACATAAGCATGTTAGAAATCATATAAGCTAGAAAGGTAAAGGAAGCCCAGAAATTATAAAAGTCCTCAGACGACACAACACAAAGTCGATGATAAACTACGTTCATGAATTAGCTTTGTGAGATGAAACGACGGCCAAGAAAATTTCAGATGAGGATCTGGTGGTTTTAATATGTTTAAGATGCTGTGGAATGAGTAGCTTTATGTAAGTTCGGAAAGCCCTCGTGAATGGTGGTTATACACCAGATGTTGACACTTGGATGCGTTGCTTCTTTCTACAATTATAAAGATAGACGTAAAAATCACCGAAAATTGCATGACACTAGCTAGAAATTAAACAATTTTGTTAACACCAAGGTATATAAACGGCAGATCAATTAAGGCGAATGATTATATATTACTCTCAACGATTCCTTCGTTCTTAAAAATAATTGAACGATTTTTATTGGATCAATTATACACAATTTTGCCATTTGACTTTGATAAATGTAGGCATGGATTCACACAAGGGCGCTCAACCTTCACAAATATTATCTTCATGTTGAATTACATCAGAGAAAAATATATTTGTGTTTATTGTCTCCATCGATAGTACACATGCATGTGACTCGATGACTTTTGACGCTATTACAAGCGCAATTAATATCTTCGAGGCAACCTGACTTTAATTAGACTACATCAATTTAAATTTTGTAATAGACGTATAGATATTAAAGCTAACAACCTTAAATCTAGACTGATGGGTTAAATCAGGAGATTCGAAACTTTCGAGCTTAAGCCCTGTATTATTCAAAATCACATATGCGACTTAGTGGAGCGCGGTGCTCAAATGTCAATTCTGCCATCCATTTCTATACAGGAAACACTTTCTGCCAAAGATTTTTGATTTGGCAAATTGATGAATCTGGCATCAGAATAGTTTTCGCATCCGCAATCGAACTAGAATGCGATTATATATCTGTAGAGCTAAGAAGCATTTAAACTAAATGTATTCTTTGGCTTCTCAACTCCAGCATTAAATTAAAAGACAGAAATTCCGATAGAATGAGTGCATTGAAGAAATCTTGTTAAACAGCTTATGTTTGAGTATAGGCAAAAGCCAGATAGCTAGCCTCACTCTCGATTACAATGAGCGCACACAAGTAAAAAATACAAAAAACTGAAAAGGTGCATGAACAAAAATGAAATTAAACTAAAGAATTTGAATGAATAATTTTTAAGAAAATAGTACAAATAATCTCATAATGTTTGTATATTCAGTATCAGGGGAGAATTTTAGTGCGGAAAATAAATCGGTTATTCATTTTTATATCGGTTGTTATTGACTTCCAGAATCTGAACCACTTAATGGACATGCATATGATTTCAATAAGGAAGAAGCGTGCAGAAGTAACAAGATAGGATTTATCAGCAATTAGCCCTCTTATTGTGGATAAATTTGCTGGCATAGATTTAGTATTTTTTAAATATATGAAGTATAAAACCAATTGTCAACCAATCCGATTAATGCATACTCCTGTAATTTTCTTCTTAGCTACTTTACGCCGAAACAGGAGAAATGTGTAAACATAATTTTCTAATTAATTATTCTCATAACAGTTCGTTTGAATGGTTGGACAAATGTGTACGTTAACTGTGATTGGCACACATTTTAAATAAATAATATTACATAAAATCTGTAGAGGTTAAATTAATTATTGGACACCAATTAACCTCTCATATAAAATAAATCAATTTTTATTTTTGGACATTTGATATAATCGCTGGTTTCGTAAAACAATATTATAATTTTTGACAAATATTGTTATATTTTCGGAAGTTCTTTTGTTCATATTGTCGAAGTTTTGCACTTGTCTTGTCAAAGGAAAATGGGAGAGTTTTTGAACTGAGTTGCTGAATTGCACAAGCGGGACACTGCGTGGTTCCATCTCCGACTCATTGTGAATAAAACATTATGATCTTCTTGTCGATTTGATCTTTTTAATTATCAGCGAAAAGAACCACAAATTTGCTTTGAGTATTTAAAGGGTATATTTGTTTGATGGCCTCAATCATTCCGATTCAGTATCCTGTGGATATCAGCGTATCCGGGTAAGCTTACTTATTTAATATAATATATAAATTGCAAGTAATTTAATAATATCATGTCTGGTTTATTAAATACTGAGGATACAGAGCAGTTGGCTAGTGGACTTAAGGATTGTAGCTTAAGAGATAGTTCAGAGGAACTTAAGTGTTCCAAGATAGATGATCATTCCGCATATATGGATTTTCTGGGCCTGGCATCCAAGAGACCCCCTTATGGTAGTGACCAAAGGGCCTCTACAAATCTATTATATTTTGTCACTTTTTTGTAATAATTGTTCCCGGATTTGATTTCGTGACTTGTGGCGAAGAAAGGGCAAGTTGTACATATCGACGCGTTGGCATAATCCCACACAATTACTACTTATATAAACTGTGATAATAAATAATTTCTTTAATTATCATTAAATATGTTTATGTTATGTGAATTGATTTGATTTATTTATAAATTTCTGGGTGACGCGCGCGGTTTAAAATGGCTCCAACTTTTTTGAATACTGAATTTGAAAAAATTATTACGGACCTTCAAAACTCCATGAAGGAGCTAAGGGAGGAGAACAAAACTATTAAAAATAAAATTTTTAAGCTGGAGTCGGATGTTAGCAATTATTCAGCAAAATTGGATTTATCAGAAAGGAGAAATGATAATTTAAGCGCTAAAATTGAGGAATTGACCGTTGCGTTAAACGACAAGATGGATAAATTAAAAGACAATGTTAAGCCATGGATCGAATTAAGTGAAATAACTAAAGAAGACGATATATCTACAAAAAGCAGTTCTTCAGGTGAAGAAATATTGAATATTTTATCTAATGAAGTTTCTGCAAGAATCGGAAAACAAGAACAGTTAATTTTATTTAATCTTAATGAAAATGCTGATCATAAGGATGTTGAGAAGTTAAATGCTTTAATTAGAGATACGACAGAGGCCGAAATAACGAAATGCTTCAGAGTTGGCAAGAAATCGGAACGACCAAGGCCGGTTGTGATAAAATTATCAAAGAGGCCGACTAACAAGCAAGTGGAGGATATTAATAAAAAGAAAGAAGAATGTCGTAACTTTCACAACATATTCATCTCCAGAGACAAGACTTTTCTCCAAAGAAAATTGTCAGCGGCAAAAAAGGTAAAGAAGAATTTAGATCAGAAATCAAGTCATCCGGAACAAGTTACAATAAAGGGTGTGTCAATCGATTCTAAAATTACAAAAAACGGGGTTTCATTAATGAATGTTGTGGACAGCGGACAGCTACGAACTATAGCTACGGTACCCAACAAACGAAGTATAAGGAAACCACAAAAGTTAAATCAGTAACTATTGAAGACTGTAAAGATGAGTTGGGTTGTTCATATACTTTATTTTATGCTAATTTTAGAAGTGTTAAGAATAAAACTTTTTGCTGTGTGATTTTATAATAAGTAACAATTTTGACTTTATAATTTTATCTGAAACCTGGCTGAACAAGAACATTGAAAACTATGAATTTGACATTCCTCATTATTCTCTATTTAGGAAAGACAGATCATTGGATAAAAGAGGTGGAGGAGTACTTATTTATAGCAAATCGATATTAAATGCAACAGTGTTACATACTAGCGAATATAATACTGTCATTGATTTTTTAACTATACAAATTGATAACCTGATTTTAACCGCGGTTTACAGACCGCCGTATGCTAATTTACATGATGATCAAATGTTTACCAATTCCTTTCAATCTATTTTCGACTGCCATGGTTATATTGTTGTGGTAGGAGGTTTTAATAAGGTGCATGACTGTGAAATAATCAATCTTTTTTCTAATCATGATCTTAAGCAGATTATAAAGGGACCAACTAGAGGTTCGGAATGCTTAGATCATGTATATTTAGAAGTTGAAGCGTTGAACTCACACAGTTATGATGTAGTAAATTACTTCAAAGAATTGGATCATAAACAAATTATTTTACAATGGAACCTTTGAGTAGCAAAACACAGAAACCTAATTTTGAAAGTGCACACGTGCAATGTTTCAGAATCAAATGGAATCTTTTTAGAGAATTAAGCTTATCAATTGATTATGAATGTTTTTTATCATGAACAATGACAAATTTGTTTCTTCTGTTTCATTGTTATTATCTGATATATTTAGGGCATCTACATTTACGGATGTTATACCAAAGCGAATCAATAGGAAGTTATGTAAGCTAAGAATCAAACGAGATAATATAATGAAATGTAGTCTTATCAATAGTATTAAAAAAATGAGGTTAGATTTGATCGATAAAGAAATTAATTCATCACTGCTGATAATCCGTCAAAGATCAGAGAGAATTATTTTGGCCAAACTGAAGAGTAATCCTAGACTAGGATACAAACTCCTCACAGACTACGGTAAATATAAGGAAAAATTAAACCTTATATTACCTGTGGGTAAAACTCATTATGAATTTCTCTGTTAATTGGATGAAGTATTTAGCAACTTGTTATGTAATCCGCAGAAGGAAAGCAATTTTATTGATCTACCGGATCCTTCGGGAAACCAGGATCCAGGACTTGTTATTGACAGTGATGCATTGATAGAATTAATGTTAAAAATAAAATCAAAAAACAAAAAGATCACCTTGGTATATCGATTGATAAACTACTTCAATTACCTTTAAATTTTATGAATGCGCTCTGCAATTTTATAAATAGAATTTTGAAGAATGGGATATTACCAATCGATATACTAACAATAGTAGCTAAAACTTTCCAAAAGTAAGTAAGCCAACGTGTGCCAGTGATTACAGATTAATCTATATTATCCCTTCGTTTTTGAAGATAATAGAACGATTGATACTTGATCATTTAGAACGTATGCTGCCGGCTGATTTCGATATATGCCAACATGGCTTTACGAAAGACAGGTCGACAACTACTAATATGCTCTCTATGTGGAAATATGTAATTACATTAGATGAGAAAAAGTTAGATGCATTAATTGTATTCATAGATATCTCAAAAGCTTTTGACTCTATATCTTTTGATGCTATTTTGAATGCGATTAATTTATTGAATATTGATCCGAATATTTTTAGATTACTTAGATACTATTTATATAATCGAAGAATGAGTATTCAAGTAAACGATTTGATATCTAAATCGAAAAGGGTAACAAGTGGAGTTCCACAGGGATAAAGTTTGGGGTGTAGAGGCCCTTGGGTCACTACCATAAGGGGGTCTCTTGGATGCCAGGCCCGGAAAATCCATATATGCGGAATGATCATCTATCTTGGAACACTTAAGTTCCTCTGAACTATCTCTTAAGCTACAATCCTTAAGTCCGCTAGCCAACTGCTCTGTATCCTCAGTATTTAATAAACCAGACATGATATTATTAAATTACTTGTAATTTATATATTATATTAATTAAGTAAACTTACCCGGATACGCTGATGTCCACAAATTACTGAACTGGAATGATTGAGACCTTAAAACACGTATTAACTTAAAATACCCAAAGCAAATTTGTGTTTCTTTTCGCTGATAATTAAAAACAACAAAATGACGAGAAGATTACAAAGTTTTATTGACAAAGAATCGGAGATGGAACCACGCAGTGTCCCGCTTATGCAATTCAGAAACTCAGATCAAAACTCTCTCTCTTTTTTCCACAAGGCAGCCCATCAGTACTTCTTCAACAAACTTCTTTGCGATACCACCGATTGGAAACGAAACTGGTTCCTTCTCGATCCATAACATTTACTTCTCCCCAGGCTATTCTCTTTAACTTCTCTAATCTTCCACTTTACCTCCTTGGTCTTCATCCTTTCTTCTTGACTCACTGATACCTCTTCTCAACTCATTCGCGACCCCACCATATCCACGTAGTGGATACCTTACTAAGTTTTCCTCATCCAATTCTTTTCTTTCTTGTTTCAGCGGAGGACCGATAACCCAAAAGGACATCGAATTTCCCTGGCCTTCCTTCAATCACAACCTCGTTCTACGGATGCCTGCGACCCGTGCAAGAAGCTCGTCTTCAATCCAACTGATTCCATCCATGTCCTGGCTATGCTCCATCAACTGAATCTCCACGACAATGGACTCCATCGACCGATGTCTGCCTACGATCCGCCATCTTTATTATCTTTATTTTCGAACTCACTTTTACCTAGAAGCTCTGACAATTCATGGACTTTCTCCAATTGATCTTGTCTAGTCAAATGTAATTTTGTTCTTATTTATTTTTCACCAGATTGAACTATCTTGACGTTTTTGATAACATTTCCCTTCCCAAACCCCCCTGCTATTAAATACTTTGCTAGTCACAATTCCACTCACCTCCACATATCCTACCCTTGATTTGTTATCTCAATGGTCGGGCCAGTTGGCCTTTGATGCCAAATAAATGTATTATTATTATTATTATTATTATTATTATTATTATTATCATTATTAAGACAAGTCCAAAACTTCGACAATATGAACAAAAGAACTTCCAAAAAAATTTTACAATATTGTTTTAAGAAACCAGCAATAACATCAAATGTCCAAAATAAAAATTGATTTATTTTTATATGAGAGGTTAATTTCTGTCTGATAATTAATTTAACCTCTACAGGGGCCAATTTTATTTAAAATTGTATTTGCACATTTGGAAACTAAGATCCCTAACGGTCGAGTTTGCAAATTCGCTGATGATTTGAAAATAATCTTTCCAAATAATGTCGAATTCTCCAAAAATAATGTGATACTAGATTTGTATGATTTAAGTAGATATTTGTTAACACTAGGGCTGAGAATAAACAGTAAAAAGACGAGAGCTTTAAAAATAGGTAACAGAACAGAATTTAATTATGTTTATTTTCATGATGCTGAGATTAATGATGTTTTTGAGATTAAACTTATGCAAGAAATTAAGGATTTAGGCATAACTATTCATTGTACGGCTTCTGCTGAGAGACATATTGAAAGGATAGTAGGCAGTGCCAAGAACAGATGGGCATTAATAAATAGAAATATTATATCGCATGAAATAAAATTTAAAATGTTTATAATATGGATTAGACCGATACTAGAATATGCTGCCGCTACTTGGAATCCCTTAACAAAGGGTTTGTCTAATAAGATAGAAGCTGTACAAAGAAAGTTGTGAAACAAATTAGTCCTATCTCCTGCACTATATACGCCACTAGATTACAGTTTGTATCACTGCATCCTTTATGGTTTCGGAGAATGTTCTATTGCATAAAAGCTTTCCATTCGAACCAGTGGTCTGGTGCCTATATGAATCCCATAAGAAAGAGTCATGAAATTGGAACTAGATCTGGTCATTTACCTGATTTTCGGTAAATGATCCTTTCACTGTCGCGCAACATGTTTCTTTTAAATCTTATTTAGATCTGGTCATTTTGCAATATCTCCACCATTGGTGTAGAATTTTGCGAGCAAGCTATTCTCTTTTTCAAAAATTTACAAAATTTACAATCAATTGCCAAAGGGGCTTAGAGAAACGCCTCCAACTAATATGTCTTTTAAATTTTTATCTACCGAACTAGAAAAAGTGTTTAATCCTGCTGATATTTTTAATTTTGATTATGATAATACTTTCTCATGGTTAAATAAAAGACAGGATTAATTGTTTTTCAGCAACATAATTTCTCGAGATTCTATCTTCAAATTTTGTATTATTAAAACTGAAATGTTATGCATTATATCATCTTGTTAATCAACAATGCACACAATCAATTATTAGTCATGGTTCTCTTTTTTTCTTACAAAATGTTATACTCGAATTATAACTTAAATTTTCCTAATTTTGATGAAGAATCTATCACTATTTACAGCTGAACTTTCTGATGCTGATAAATTGTACAGTACAACTAATTGCACATATATATGTGATTTTTTTTATATTGTACATTTTCTAATTTTATTATTTGATGGAACATGTGTGGTTTGAATCCAAATAAAGATATTCTATTCTATTATTCCATTTAATATTTTCCTTTATTTTTCTATAAATAAAAAAACATGCGTAGCTCTAATATAAATAAATTAATTCTAATTCCAATTCCAATTCAAATAATTATCGCTATATCCCTTTCTAAATAAAACCATGTATTTTAATTTTTCAAGAAAATAATAAGCGTTCATTATATTTATTATCTCATAACCATATACATTTATGCCGTCTAAGTTATAAACTCTTCCAAGGAAATAATTATACTTGTCAGGCAGTTGCGGAATTTCTATGGAAACGTTATTTAAAAAATAATAGCACGCGTTTCTAAAACGGCTTATGCATATACTAGTTTAAATATTGATAAATGTTTATAAAAGCTTAGAATTACTGTAGATAATATTTCTTTGAATAAAAACGGTGAGATAAAAATCGGAAAATAGGCACTATGTCCAAATTCAATTTTATTCTAAAGTAGATGCATCAGAAATGGGATTACGGGTCTTTGAGCGGAAAATATACGGATCATGCATATTACGTAAAAGACGGTAAATTGTAACACGCGGCTCCGTGTTACAGCCCAACGAAGGTCGATTTTTACAAACGCTGTGCTCTTTAAGGTCAAATATTCTAACTCTGTCCTTAAACAATATTTCTCTTAGCTGTGATTTTAGGAACAATCTCTTTTAGTCTCAAGCAGTTTTAATCGATATTTCTTGAACTGCAATTTTATTTGTAATTAATAGGGTTTTTATAAAATAGACAGAACCGCGCGCGATCCGAGAGGATCACGCGGTGGACTATTGTGTCACAGTGAATTTATCTCGTTAAATCGGATTATTCGTTACTATGAAAATGATTGATTGTTTACTATAAAAAGCAAGGAGCTAAACATTTGTGAGTTGTTTGTCATTTAAATCTTTAAACGGTTTACACAAAACATTTTCCTTTATAAACATAAATAATTTTACTAGGCTCATATTATCATGTATCTTTAATCGTTTGACTACTCATTACAATCCAGACATTTGTGTAAGAATAACCACTTGTGTGTAAAACATTTCTCTTTATAAACATAAATCATTTTACTACGTTCATATTATCATGTATTTTCAATCATTTGACTATTCTCATTACGATCCAGACATTTGTGTAAGAATAACTGCTTGTGTGCGAAACATGTTACTTTATAAACATAAATCATTTTAATTCTTGCCGTCTAGAAGACGGACAATTTAGTTTAACTGTGAATGGTGTTTAAGATATAATTTTATGTTAAAATATGTTTTTTATTGCCGACCAACACATTGCGAAATTGGACTATCTGTGAATTATATTTCTAGTTGCAATATTGTGTAGAATATACGTATGACCAGATGTTTTTGCCTTCTCACATCAACCATCCGAAGAAGATCCGAGACTGATTAGGTGCACGGGTAGTAATAATAGCCACCATTGATATGTTGGACGGGTATAAAATCACGAACAAGAAAGCAACCCGCAAAATACCCCTACAAAATAACCAAAAAGCTTATATGTCTAAATTGAGCATAGCTGAAAGGCGGGTGATAAATCTCTTCACAGAAAATATTATTCTTTAATTAATTTTTAATGTGAGAGTTGAACAATTAAAGTTAAACTTCGTACCACGATAAGAGATGGTGTATTTGATAGCGAATAATATCAACTTGAATATGTTATATAAATCAAATGAAGAAGTGTTGTATAGTTTTAAAGACTAAGTGACAGTCCAGTCCGCTAGTAAAAAACTACTGATAACGTTCAATCTAAATAAGAATGCTCAATATGTGGATGTGGGCAATCTACACATGAAAACTAATTACATCGTCGAGGTCGATATTGCAAAGTTATACAGTGACTGAAAATGTTCTTATTTTTCATGGTCTATCATCATCAATTCATCAAAACAACGATCAAACAGTCTATCAGGCGAGATTAATTAGAAGTCGGAATTCAATGCATTTAAATAGATCTTCAAGGGCCGTTTCTGAATATCCTTACTAAGAAAGTTGGTCTCAGCAAAGAGGTGAAAATTAATAGACGATAAATTGAATGTGCTACTGACACCAACGCAATCGGACATTGACAACAGGCAATGACCAGTGTCCATATTAAACAATAAAAAACGCTGGGCCTGTCAAGACAATACTATTCAATTTTGTTAAATCCTTGGAATCGAGCGGGATGGCGGTTCTAGGAATATTTAAAGAAACAAATCGGACAATTCACGTTTTGATTTCTATATTTTATTTTTAATATTACATTTACTAATATATTACAGTCAATAATGAGTTTTGAACTTTTTGATATCTGAAAGATTCGGTAGATCAAACATATGGCTTTTATTATTAGAATTGCAAATTAATTGTCACAGATAAACTCACTGCCATTTTTTACTAAAATTATTAACAGTTTTACCTATTACTTTTACTTGATGTAGCCGTTCAAGTGTTTATATTCCAGAATATGATTATCCTTAGACTTAGACTATGTTATCTTTTTCTACATTTGATTAATCACCAGGGGCAATTAATTAATTTAATTATCAGTCAATTCTAATCTTTATTGTTGCTGTTGTTGGTTATCTACGTTTCACAAAATTATATTATTTAATTCATAATTTGTTTAGGCCTTCAACTATATTATCATTAAATATACATGAATGAAATAGGTTATTTAGTAATTTGGTAATAAATGAAGCAAAGTAATTAGTGTTAATATTAATGAAAAAATCATAATCAAACATATCTCTTAATTTTCCGAGAAGTTGCCAGATAATTGCAAAAAAAAATAATATGGCCATTGTTAGGTGAAATTTTCTGGATTATTTGCGAACAACCATTCACAGGCGGTTAAACTTTGCTCAGACACTAAAGGAATTTAACATTATCAAATTAAAATGCATTTTGACAGTTGCATTTATTTTAAGCAAATTGTCTTGTCCAGCGTTTGCCTGTTAATTTAATATCTTAAATTGTTCCTATTTAGAGGACCAAGCTCACACTTCCCAAGGAAAAACATTGCACGTCTTCTCACCTGTTCTCCTTCTCAAATGCCTGTTATTATCATCCTCAATTAAGTCAGCCACCTCACTCTATTATGTTACTACTGCAATTAGTTTACCTATCCGCACATTAAGCGCCGTTTCGAGCTAACCAGTCAGCGCGCATAGATTCTTTACATGATTTTATGTCAAATTCAAATTCGTCTCTTGCTCGTCATTTGCCGAATTTATTATTCCACTCTCAATCGAAATGTATCCTGCCGAAATCAGTTTCCCCGAGAAATAGTATATGTCAATTTTTATCATTCTGTTTTCCTACAATATATTTTCCATCGTCAGTTTAAGCTTTTTTCCAATATTCTCAATATTAAAATTAGCATTATTACGACTCAAATCAAGCCGCACGTTTTGACTGCCAGTAATAATTTTGGTGGAAACATGGATTCGAAAAGGCACTGAAAGCATTTATTTGCAATACAAGGCTAATCAAAGTTCCACTGAGACAGACCGCTGAATAAGCTTGGTGGTTGAGTTGTAATTTCTTTTAAATCTGTATTATATGCCAAATTAATACATAATAGTAATGAAAATATCTTTGTTACATTATTTTTGGAGAATTCGACATTTTTTGGATCAATTGGAAAGATTATTTATAAATCACCAGCGAATTCGCAAACTCGACCGTTAAGGATCTTAGTTCCCAAATGTGCAAATACGATTTTAAATAAAATTGGCCCCAAACTTGATTCCTGTGGAACTCCACTTGTTACTCTTTTCGATTTTGATATCACATCGTTTACTTGAATACTCATTCTTCGATTATATAAATAGTATATAAGTAATCTAAAAATATTCGGATCAATATTCAATAAACTAATCGCATTCAAAATAGCATTAAAAGATATAGAGTCAAAAGCTTTTGAGATATCTATAAATACAATTAATGCATCTAGCTTATTCTCATCTAATGTAATTGCATGTTTCCACAAAGAAAGCATATTAGTAGTTGTCGATCTATCTTTTGTAAAGCCATGTTGACATAAATCAAAATCAGCCGGCAACATACGTTCTAAATCAATTGCTAGTCATGGTTCTCATTTTTTTGCATAATGTTACACTCGAATTATACCTTAATTTGTCCTATTTTGATGATGAATCTATTATTCCTTACAGCCGAACATTCTGATATTGATATATTGTACAGTACAACTAGTGAGATTTACTTATCTACATGAGACTAATTGCACATTTTTATGTGATGTGATAACTTTTTTTATATTGTACATTTTCCAATTTTATTATTTGATGGAACATGTGTGGTTTGAATCCAAATAAAGATATTCTATTCTATTCTATTCTATTCTATTCTATATATATATATATATATATATATATATATATATATATATATATATATATATATATATTCTTTATCCATAGGGCTTCGTATGTGGCTAGCTCCCTTTTGTTTTTACATTTAGTAATTACTTTGAATGCTACGTCTGGAGAACATACGTGCGATGTTTCGATGATGTGTTGCGCAATAGCAGACGTGTATTCACCATTTGATTTAAAACAGACGTTTAAGTTGCAATGTTCTCTCATTCGAGTAATTAACCGTCTGGTCGATCGGCCTACGTAAGTTGATCGACAACTTGCGCATGTATAGTGGTAGATAATATTTGATATCGACATTAACGGCTGTTTCCCTTTGATTGCTGGTAAAGGCAAGTGTGTTACCCTAAATAACACTCTTAGTTTAGCTGCATTAAATGTGCGTGTCAATGCTGCTTCAACTTTCTTTTGTGCCATTCGAGAAACTGCATCCCCTTTAAATGGGATGTTTAGGTAGACTGTTTTATTTTCTGGCCCATAATACATCTGTTTCTGTTTAACCGAAAAGCAAGGCCCATTATGTTGTGCTAGACATTGGCGACGATGACGTTGTGATAAAATTCACATTGTAAATCTATTTTAAGAGAGCGTTGCTGGAAACTGCTGTGAGTAAAAAACTTAGAGACATCTTCGCCATGGATTCGCCCTTGAGAAAAGAAACTGCTGCACCTGTGTTTACAATGAATTCTTCTCCGGTTTTGAAATCGAGTAGATACGGAATTTCATTTGTCGTGTCATATAGACAAATAGGCTGGTCATTGCACATGACATTATAGGTTGTGCTGTTTTGGAGTTTAAGTCTACCCGGACGAAGTTGATCAACATAAACTGCAAAAATAGGCGTTTGGAAGTTGTTTAGCTCTATTGTGCGTGAAGAATATGCAATGTTCCTTTGATGTTGACCGTTGTCAGCAAAGGAAGGTATCTGGTCTTCTAAGAACTGTTAATGCAGTTTCGGCAATTATAGAAATAATTTTCGTGATTATGGCATCAATTCCTTGGAGAATATCGAATGATTGATAGAGATGAACTTGAATCTCGTTTGTATTGATTTTGACCGTGTTGATTTGCGGATTAATTAAAATTTCCTGTGTCATTGATGTAACATTTAACGAATTTAATCAAAAATGAGAAAGATCTCTCTAAAGGTGTGAGACTTGCGAAAGGACATTGAGCTAACTTCGATTTCGTATATTTATGTTTGTAATTAATTCAAAGGGCTTTAATAATAGATAGAAAAAAACGCATAAGATGAATATTTAATTTAAAAAATATATATGACAGAACGCTTAAAAATCGGATTAATAGATAATTGATTACACATGACATGAAGCGTAGCAACAATTAGACTGGTGTGAGTCACAATATCCGTATCATGACACATGGTAAAAACGCAAATAGAGCAATCGGAGTAGATATTCAGTGCAGGAGAGAAGGCGTCACCAATCACATGCAGCGAGCAGAGCAGAAAGTCTTACGTGGTAATTGCACCCCGCTTATATAGATGCAAATTCGCAAATAATTTGTCTACAGTTGTCTAAGCGTTCTCATTATTCCATCATATTAAATTCAGACCAGCTCTGGTTGACTGGGTTGTTTTTCCTTTTTTGTGGCATTGAAATTCGTGTCAAGTGAATAGCTGCGTAATCTCGTTGAAGACCTGGAGTAACTATCACAATTGAGGTATCAAAAGCAGATGTTGCTCCGTCTCACTTGTTGTGCAGCGATAAGATTGATGTGACTGAAATTGCCAATTTCGTATGAAGCAAATCCAAAAATCAGCGTAGGTGACGATAGCAGACAGCACGCACTCGTAGCTCACAGCAGAATGCAAACGCGACAACTGAATGGCATGGCAAATTCATTGTGCTTAAATAGCCTTAAATTAGCAGCTCGCACGCCATTGGTTAACGGAAAATTTTGCTTGTTTCTTATTGGTTTCGTGTAAATTGAATTTATATTTCATCTGCGCAATATGTCGGCGAATTGATCTTGAGCCGTTACATAATGTAAACGCCCCGGCTTCAAGTAAATGCCGTACGACGTTACAAACTCGGTTAAGGTGCTCTGAATAGAGACTAGTTACTGATATGGGGGCCTTTAAGAGGGCCTGGTAATGCGTTCTCTTGAAGTCTTCAGAGTTGAAGATGTCCTAGAGCCTTGAGTAGACTCTGGTTGAGTTGTCGCTCCCGTGGTTGAGCTGTGATCGCGTTGTGGATGGTGTCCTGCAGGTCCTGTACTCAATTGGCTCGTCTCTCCGGTATCCCGCAACAAGATGAGTCACGGATGTAGTTAGTTGTTGGTGAAACTATCAAATCACCAGCGTAGGTATTGACAGCCGACAGAGCGCACACGTATTGACAGCCGACAGAACGCACACGCGTGAAGTAGGTAGAAGGCAAATGCCACAACTGACTTGCATGGTAAATTACCGTGCTTAAATAGCATGCAATATGTGTACTTGCATACTATTGGTTAAACGTGGTTAAACGTGGTTAAACGGTAATTTGCTTTTTTCTCATCGGTGCAACGTAAATAAATTTGAATTTAATTTACGCAATATGTCGGCGATTGATTTGTGTCGTTAATATAATCTGTTACACAATAAATTTATTTTCTTAATCTATAATTGTATAAAATTTATCCTTTTGACTGCCTTGGTTCAAATTAATTTTGTTTTTAATGAAAAACCGTAAGCATTATTAGCTTTATTTTCATTAATATCAGTATTAATTAGCAAATTGTAGACAATTGATAAGTCTAAGCAGATTTTCTTATTTTATGACAATTTAAATTTTGTTGTTAATGAAGAAATTTATTCTTGAAACTTGTACAATGTGGTATCTTTATTATTGAATTAAATATAAAAAATGGTTAGATCATGTGTTATTAATTTCTTTAAATCTTTTTGCTATAAATAATTAATATAGCGTAAACTTTTTAATTAATCTATTACTTTTCAACACGTTAAGTTGAACCGCTCATAATAATTGCTTCTATATTGAGTTCTGAATTTTATTATTAATGGGTTGTAGAGGAAGATATTTCCTCCGACATAAGTCTTACTTTTGTCAGGACACTGTTTACAGGGTTTATAGCTAGTCCACCTTGTTCCATAGCCTATTTCAGATCTGTATTTTAATCAGTATTGTACCGAATAGAAGACTGTGTAGAGGCCCTTTGGTCACTACCATAAGGGGGTCTCTTGGATGCCAGGCCCGGAAAATCCATATATGCGGAATGATCATCTATCTTGGAACACTTAAGTTCCTCTGAACTATCTCTTAAGCTACAATCCTTAAGTCCACTAGCCAACTGCTCTGTATCCTCAGTATTTAATAAACCAGACATGATCTTATTAAACTACTTGCAATTCATATATTATATTAATAGGTAAGCTTACCCGGATACGCTGATATCCACAGGATACTGAATCGGAATGATTGAGACCTTAAAACAAATATTTACTTTAAATACCCAAAGCAAATTTGTGGTTCTTTTCGCTGATAATTAAGAAGAACAAAATGACAAGACGATTACAAAGTTTTATTCACAAAGAGTCGGAGATGGAACCACGCAGTGTCCCGCCTATGCAATTTAGAAACTCAGATCAAAACTCTCTCATTTCCTTCCACAAGACAAGTCCAAAACTTCGACAATATGAACAAAAGGACTTCCAAAAAATTTTGCAATATTTTTCAAAAATTACATTATTATTTTGCGAAACCAGCGATAACATAAAATGTCCAAAAATAAAAATTGATTTATTTTTATATGAGAGGTTAATTGGTGTCCAATAATTAATTGTGAAATTGTATCAGGTCTTTAATTCACAAATCATGTGCAATAACAAAACACCTGATCAAACAAAGAATTTATACATTTTCTTCTACTTTAATATCGAACGTATGTGTAACGTGTTTTCAGATAATTATCTATCAAATGAAACTTTTCTTATTCTTACTCGTATTAACCGTATTTACAAATCGGGACAAGATATAATAATAATAATACATTTATTTGGCAACAAAGGCCAACAGGCCTAACCATCGAAATACCAAATCAAAGGTAGGATATTTGGAGATGAGTTAAATTGTGACTAGCAAAGTATTTATCCACTGGGGGATGAGTTGAGGAAAATAAGTGGTTTCATCAACTTCCTGATAGTTCGATCTGGTGAAAAAGAGATATTCCATTTGATTAGACAGGATCAACTAGAGTACAATCCATGAATGGTCCGAGCATCAATGCGGGGTAGGCTGGTGTCGAACAGACGAATTTGAGTGTGAGTTCGAAAGTGATGCCGGACCAGTAGCAGAAACCGACCGACGGAGTTCTTTGTCGTGGATATTGAATTTTTGTAGGGTGGTATTGACTTGGATGAAGTCGAATAGATTGAAGCGTGTGCCTCGTGCGGGGTTCACTGGCTTTCGTTGAGCGAGGTTAGGACTGATGGTAGGCGAGGGGCAATAAGTGTCAGATGTATACCGTAGGGTGGTCCAGTTTCTGGTCATTTGCTGAAACAAAAAGGAAAAAAGTAGTTGAGCAAAACGTGGTAAAGTATTCCTTATTTGGATGCGATAGAATGAAAAATAAGAATAGAAATGGTATCAGGGAGTCAAGAGTGAGAAATTTAAAATCAGAGGGGAAAAGTTGAAGTTAGAGGCCAGTCAGACGGGACTTCACCCTTCGAAACTAATAACAAGAGAATAGCCTAGGGATGAAAGAAGTGTTATTGTTTAATAAGGAACCAATTGCGCTTCCATTCGGTCGTCTCGCATAGAAATTTGTTGAAGAAGTACTTGTGGGATAGGAGCTTTATTTCCGTGGAAAGAGCGTTGAAAACATTAATGGCTTTGGAAAAGAGATATATTTTGTTAAATATATTAGGAGTATGGTTGGATTGGATTGAATAGATGCTAGAGTGTGTGGCGTAAGGGTGACTTGGGTGAGCGAAGTTGGACAGTGATAGGCAAGTTGTGATCTTATGAATAAAAGAAATGACTCCTAGGTGACGGGTAAACCAAAGCGAAAGAAGGTAGGCCAGGAGTAGGCGTTCCCGATAATTTTGGCTGTGGGAAGACTCGCTTTAGAAATCTGGAGATCTGTTCGATGGCGTACGAGGAGGCTAGGGTAAGAGAACAGTAGAATTCGCTACCGTATGAATTGAGGGGTAGGACATAGACCTTAAAAAGCGTGAGTTGTTGAGTGGAGTTGTTAGTCTTGAAGCAGATCAAACAGGCCCATTTGAAGAGTTTGGTAGTAGTGTCTGTAAGGTGTGGAGAGAAATCTAGAGATTTTGAAAAATGGATACAAAGGTGCTTGGTCGAATCTATTATTTCAATATCAAGGAGGTAATTTGAATCCGGGAGAGAACAGAATGGTTCGGAGGAGAATTTCATCAAACGAGTCTTGACGAGGTTTAGTTTGAGACCGATATTGCTGAGTTGCGAATGGAGCGAGGATAAAAGCTCCCAGGTAAAGACCATCGTAAAGACCATCCCCTCCTCAACGTGGTACGACGGTGTCAACCATGTTTCGATGATCGATCGTACATGGGCTAACGGGGCTATGGCGGTGGTGTCACCAGGGCGTGGTGGATCTCCGACCGGCAATCGGATCTCCTATAAAATACCACATGAGCCCGACGACGGCACCATGACTCGGCGTGTGTTCCCCGCCACAAAAGGGTACAACAGCCACAGGATTACATGGACTCCTGGACAGTACCCCGTACTTCCGAATGGCGAATGAGCTCTCAACAGCCACCGGCAACCATACTATTTACTGCTGCCTTGCAGACTGCGCTTGGATGTGCAAAGGCTAGAGGTGCGTCCTCGATCAAAAAGCCGAGTGGTGAGGGGACACCACTTGTACCAAATTCCCAAGAAACTCCATGAAAATGTCACAATCTATGAATACCGATCATGCTACGGCGTCCCCGGCAAGCGACGCGCCCTGTGCTCCCCCAGAGGCTAGGGTGTCAAGTGAAAAGCTATCTGGTTTTATCAGCGCGAAAACACCTATTTATTTCGGGTGTTGGAATGTTCGAACATTGCTTGATATCGGCAGCCAAGCAATCACGGCCAAATCTTTATATGACTACCAGATTGAAGTTGCATGCCTGTCTGAAGTCCGACTGCCCGGCACGGGATCAACGAAGATAAAAGTACCGTCGGCAGAATCAACATACTTGATGCATCACAGCGGACCAGTTGGACGGGTCCGGACAACACGGTGTAAGCCATTTGGTTTCATCTCATTAGTGTGAGAGCCATGCTGGCATGAATCCCGTATCACTGAGGATCGCAACGGTCCGACTGGAGAGGAAACCCAACATCACAGTCGTTGCCACCTACGCACCAACCCTCGCAGCTGATTCAGATGCGAAAGATGAGTTCTACGACCAATTGCAAGAGACCATCAACGGAATTTCCAGAGGTGACATACTATTTGCTGCTGGTGACTGAAACAATGAACAGACCTCTTCGACTCATCCACCAGACATACTGGGAAAGTTTGGTCTAGGTGAGCGCTTGCGAGAACGGAGCACGACTTATCAGCTTTGCAGAAGTCAACCATATGTGCGTTACCAATACGCGTTTCCAGTCACCCTCGGAAGCATTGCTCACCCGGTATTCAAACGATGGTCACACAGCCAATCAGATCGATTACATTCTGGTACGGTCGCGTTGGATGCTCTCTGTCGAAGATTGCAGGTCATACCGAGGAGCTGAAACTGGTAGCCGAGGAGGGTCCGAATGCACTCTAGTACGTGCCAAATTGAGGCTTCATCTCAAGTCCCGACGGCGCCGTCAACCTACGAAACGCCTGAATGTTGCTGCCCTAACGGACCCATCCCGTTGTACAGCGCTATCTGCCTCAATCACTGCAAAGTTGACTGCCGCTGACGGTGGAACTCATGCCGTAGATAAAACCAATGTGGAGCATCAATGGAATAACTTGAAACTCTCTACTCAGCAAGCTGCGCTTGAAACGCTCGGAACCATCAAAAGTCACCATAAAGACTGGAATCTCTGAACGCACGATGCGAGCGTCACAAAAAGCAAGAGATGCCCGGATGAATAACGCGCCTAATTATCGCCACCTGAGACGTGAAACCACGAGGTCTGCTCGGGCTGACCGTAAGCAGTACTGGGATGAAATGGCTTCCGCCATGGAATCGGCTGCAAACGTCGGTGATTTCGGGGGTCTCTTCCGTCTTATACGTAAAGCATCCGGTAAGCGCAATGCAGAGACTATTCTACGCAGCGCAACAGGAGACTTGATTTCTGATGTCAATGGCAAAATCGCAAGATGGGCTGAACATTTTTCGCAGTTATTGAACCGACCATACAGTGGCCGCTCCCCACCGCAACCACCTGCAACATCTACACCCAGCTACGATGTGGACTGCTCTTCCCCAACCGAGGTTGAGATCGCTAGACCATCCAGCGCATGAAGTGCAAGAAATCCCCCGGTGAAGATGGAATTCCTGCAGAGATCTACAAGGCCTGTATAGGCGCACTACCGCCATCAATCCATCGACTGTTCTCTTCTATCTGGGAACAAGAAGCATGCCCGTCAGACTTCGGAATGTCAATCCTGCTACCGTTTCTCAAAAAGGGTGATAGGTCAAGGTGCGAAAACTACCGTGGTATCAGTCTTCTCAACACCGCATCCAAGTTGTTGGCGTCGATTCTATTGAACCGCTTCTGTAATGAGCGGTATGCCCGTACCCGTCCCAATCAGGGTGGATTCCGCCCAGGCAAAGGCTGTGTTGATCAGATCTTTACATTACGGCGAGTTTTGGAACATCGCAACGAATTTCAACAACCAACCGTCGCTTGTTTTATTGATTTTCGAGCTGCTTTTGACTCTGTTGATCGCGACTCCCTATGGAACATCATGCTGCTCGACGGTATGCCCATAAAACTCGTCAATCTGATCAAGGCCTACTATGCAGCCACCAAAGCCAGAGTACGTGTGTACGGAGAAGAATCGGATGAATTCAGTCTGCACACAGGGGTTCGACAAGGATGTCCCTTATCACTCATATTGTTCAATTATGCGGTTGACTGGATTCTGAGCAACGCGCTAACTGAGTTCCGAGGCGTTCAGGTATCAAATAACCTATGGCTGACGGATGTTGATTACGCAGACGATGTTGTTCTCCTTGCTGACAGCTTTGGGAGCATGCAAGTCGTTTTGGATCAAGTGGCCCAGCTTTCATCAGCCGTTGGTCTGGAAATCAATGCCGACAAAACGAAAGCCTTCGCCATCGGTGTATCTTCAGCTGATGAGCAGCTCACGGTGTACGACAGCCCAATCGAAACAGTCGACGATTTTACGTACCTGGGCTCAAAAATACTTCCAACTGGTCAAGCAAAGAATGAAGTCCGAACACGCATCGACCGTGCCAGACTTGCTTTCTTACAATTGAAGAACTCATTTTGGAGAAGAAGTGAAATCAGCCTCAAAACAAAAATCCGAGTCTACCAGGCTACTGTTCGGCCTGTGCTACTGTAAGGCTGTGAGACTTGGCCATTACGTTCTGAGGACTCCAAAAAGCTCGAAGTATTCGACCATTGGTGCCTTAGGTACATCACAAAGACAAAATGGATGGACCGAGTGTCGAACGCATCTGTTCGTCACCAATGCGGTGACATCATGCAACTATCCGTCTGGATCCAACATCGTCGACTTCAATGGTTCGGGCACGTACTACGCAAACCCGAAGACGAAATGGTACGGCAGGTGATGACCCCGGTTCAATGTGCAAACTGGCGCCGCCGCCGAGGTGGACAACTGAAGACATGGCTTGCAACAATCAAATCGGACCTGGAACTCCTAGGTTTACGCAATGTTTATGGTCCGCGTCACTGGGAGCGTCATTGGCCCTCTTTATGTTCCGAAATGGCTGCCAACCGCCCGGCATAGAGAGGTTTAATCCGGGATATCAATGGAGCCGGCTTATCCTCTAAAAGGAGCCAGCCGCAGTAAAGTAAAAGTAAAGTAAAGGTTAAGTAAGGAAGGGTTGGATGCTGTGGGGTTACTGAATACTATCACCATGTCATCCGCATATTTAAACAGATTTAAAAGGTTGTCCTCAACCTGTACCTGCGCGAGTGTAAGGTTGAAAAGAATATGACCAAATACGGAGCTCTGGGGAGCTCCAGATCGGATAAGGGCTGGCCTCGAGTGACTATTTCCGACTTTTACAGTCGCGCATCGGTTTCGGAGATAGTAACTGATAAGATTGAGGACGTTGCCGCAGATACCACTGCTCAATAAGGCGGATTCAATTGCTGAAAATGACAAAGAATCAAAAGCCTTGGATATATCTAGGAAAAAGAGAGTGCATTCATGACCTTTGGAGAAAGAGGAGTAGCAGTGATTAAGGACACTGATAAAGTTGGTGGAAGAGGAGCAGCCATTCAGGAAGCCATGTTGATCGTCGAGGAGATAGAAGTTGTCCTGAGACTTAATGAAAGTGTAGATTAGGTTATATAAGATTCTGTTGAAAATTTTATTGAAAGAAGGAACGATAGTAATTGAGGAGATCGACGAAGTGCCATTTTTGGGATAGAAGAGATCGTCGAGTTAAGCCATTCCAGGGGAAATTAGGTAGTTTCGAGGTATCGGTTGATAACATCGGCAACCAGAGAGAAGAGATTCCAGCCAAGAAATGCCATCATGCTGACCGAGACACCGTGTTGATCAAATTGGTGTTCAGATTTAATATCTTTAATTGCTTGCGCGACGGAGGCCGGTGAAACTTTTAAGCAGCGTAGTTTCTCGACGTCTCCGTTGTCTAACATCTCAGGAGGCGGAGTGGGAGTGGAGAAGGAGTCGAGGAGATAATTTAAATAATCGTCGGCAAAGCAGGAGTCATCCGACCGAGAGAAGTTTATGAGGTTTTGGGCTTTTTTAGCGATTGGTGTTTGATGACTGCGAACTTTATCCGGGAGTTATGAGCCGTGCGGATATTGAGCGCTTGTTTTTTGACAACCTGTTTAATGTACTCATTGATACGTCGTAGTGCGAGAGCGCGAGCAAGTGATGATGTGGGTAGTCTAGTGTTGCGTGCAAGGTTGTCGCGTGCCATAAACATGGTGTTCAACTTGTTCGTCGCGTGTATGTGTTGAATAGAGGTGGCAGAATTAAAGTGAGAGAATAAGATGTTATGGACTTCGGAAAAGCATGAGGAGAGGTTGTCTGGAAAAAAAGATCCCTCCAGTTATCGGCGTCACAGAGTCGGCGAAACTCTTCCCAGTTGGTAAATCGCCTGAACGATTGAATGGCCCCTCTAGAGATAAAGGATAAAAGAGGAATATGGAAGGATACCTGACAGTGATCGAGATTAGAGAGGATTTCCCGAGATTGGACATTGGTCACCTCTTTTTTGGAGAGGACACAGTCAAGTTGGTTGTTCCCTCGGGTAGGGAAGTGCACGAATTGATTTAGTAGATTATCCGCAAAAAGCCGAAGCAGCGGGTGACTTTCAGAAGTTAGATTTTTCCAGTTTACCATGAAGAGGTTAAGGTCGCCCACAACGATGTAACGATCGGAGTGCTCAGAGAAAAAAGTGGACAAAAGTTGAGCCCCGCGAGTGTCGTCGATGATTGAGAGATTGGGGGTCTGTAGACAACACTTTGGTTAAGGATCAGTAGCTGAAACGAGAAAAATTCTAATCGTAGTGAGATCGATGTAGACAAACGTTTTGGCATGAGAGAGGATCGGACATAGGCAGCCAGCCGCCAACTCGACCGACAGTTCTGTCACGACGAAGGAAAGTGTAACCATGAATGAGTAAAAGTTCATCGCATTGTATGGAAGGGGACAGCCATGTTTAAACAAGAAGGCAAATATCTAGCTCGTTAGAGGATAGAAATGCTCGCAGTTGATTGATTTTTGGCGTAAGCGATCTACAGTTGATAAGAATTGATGAGAGTGATCTGTGGTAAAGATCGTTAGACCGAGGAGGAAAAGCGGCCGGAGCGATATCGAGGGCTGATGAGGGTGACTGACCGCTCGTTGACGAGAATGGAGTGGTCAGCGTCGATCTGGATCTCCTTTGTCCCACTTTTGTCGGGTGGATGAGGTAGTTGGAAGATTTGAAAGCAAAAAAGAGGCGAGTTATCTGGGCACGTGGGGACGCCCTGGAGCGGCGTTTGTGGGGTGAGGGGGCAGGATCTGATCAGGGATTGAGACGCAACTATCCTGTGTGGAGTCGATAGGGTTGAAGTTACTTTACTTACTTTACTTTACTGCGGCTGACTCCTTTTGGAGGATAAGCCGGCTCCACATTTCATGGAGTTTCTTGGGAATTTGGTACAAGTGGTGTCCCCTCAACACTCGGCTTTTTGATCGAGGACGCACCTCTAGCCTTTGCACATCCTCTGCACCGGTCGTGTAAGTGACATGACGTGGGGATGTGGGTCTGGCAACGGAGCTAGGGAGAGAGGGTCCGTTATTTGGGGACTACGCGGCGTGGTCGGCCACGACGACGCGATAAAGCTTGAGATTGTGGGGGGAACGGTCGTGGAGTATGGGCTATTGGTGAAGGGTAGCCCTTCAAACCGGGAGGAGGTCAGCAGGAAGGGGCGTTGCCGAGGATGCCGCCATAAAATGAGCGGCGTTTCATTGGATTGCTCCAGCCCGGTAAGGCGTGACTGTCTACAGGAGGGGGAGTGGTGTCTGGCTGGGGGTCTGCTTTTCCTATTGTCCTTTGTAGAAGCGGTCAGTCACGCTTTAATTTGAAATTGCCAGACGATAATAAGGGTGATTGCGATTTGAGATGACTAAGCTCGTCGTCAGACAGTCTTTTGTGTAAAGAAATCACAAAAGCGCGACCTTTGCTGGGAGAGACCTCTTTGAGGTGGCTGAAGTTGTCCCCCAGTTGCCTGATGAGATCGGAGGCCAGATCATCCTTTGAGAGAGGGGAGTGTGGAGACCAGATAAAGAGGTTGTGCTTACTGTAGTTTCGCAAGACAACCTCTCTCGCTACACCGTCCGAAAACTCGTCAGCCTGACGCAATAGGTGGGGCTGCAGGGTGGAGATCAAAAGGTTGCCAGTTAGAGCTCCAAATAGTCCTGTGACTTCAACTATTTGTTGCTGGAGGTCAGCAAGTTTGTAGATTGGCTTTGGGGTTAAGAACGGAGAGGTGGGGGCTGGCGATAAAGGCTAGTTCATGCTGGAGTGAAATAAAAAAGGCAGATAAAATGTAGATTACATTGAAAGAATGAGAGAAAAAATGGATATAAATGTCTATAAGAAACGGAAACGTCCGATGAGCTAGAGGTAGGTCCTTGGGATATGTAGTTAAATTCCAGGTGTATCCCAGAGATGAAATCAGGCAAGAAATCGCGAGTATCTAAAAATAAAAATAAAATGAAGCCCTATCTCCTTTAAATATTAGAGAATTATAGGAAACCACAAGCACGCCCACTGCGGTCGTTGCGCTCTTCCAGATAATATAATAATAAACAACAAAAACTGTTTACTACTAGGAATTTGTAAATGATCAGAATAGATTATCATGACTAATCATAAAAATTACCTAAAGTTGGGCTACAAACGCTTAAGTGGCTGTTCCAATTATGAAGTTAAACTAATTTTCTTAACTATTGTTATACCTTGCGCAGCGTTGTTGCTTGTTGATTTTTCGCCTACATGTGCGGGACAATTGATAGCACTCGCAGGCCAGTAAAACCTTGAATACTTTACATCTCCATGTCACTACCATAAGAGAGCCTCTAAAATGCCAGGCTCGTGTAACCCATATATACGGTATGCTCATCTAATTTGGGAAAACGAAGTCCCTCAGAAATATCTCTTAAACTACATTTCTTAAGTCCTTCGACTTATTTCTTTGTATCCTCAATAGTTTCATAGTGGGTCATAATGTTAAAATAATATTAATAATAATAATAATACATTTATTTGGCATCAAAGGCCAACTGGCCCGACCATTGAAATAACAAATCAAGGGTAGGATATGTGGAGGTGAATGGAATTGTGACTAGCAAAGTATTTAATAGCAGGGGGGAGGGGTTGATGAAGGGAAAAGTTATCATTAACATCAAGATAGTTCAATCTGGTGAAAAATAAATAAAAACGAAGTTCCATTTGACTAGACAAGATCAATTGGAGATAGTCCATGAAGTGTCAGAGCATCTAGGCGGGGTAGGTTGGGTCCGGACAGATGAGTTTAGGTGTGAGATCGAAAATGATGGCGGATCGGAGGTAGACGTCGACCGATGGAGTCCATTGTCGTGGAGATTGAGTTGATGGAGCATAGCATAGACCTGGATGGAATCTGCTGGATTGAAGCGAGCGAGTCTTGCAGGGGTCGCAGGCATCCGTAGAACGAGGTTGTGATTGAAGGAAGAGGAGGGGGAGTCGATGTCCGAAGCGAACCGTTGGTGGATCGGTAGGGCTGTTGAGTTTCCGGTCTTCCGCTGAAACAAGAAAGAAAAGAATTGGATGAGCATAACGTAGTAAAGTATCCACAACGTGGATATGATGGGGTCAGGAATGGGCTGAGAGGTGGTATCAGTGAGTCGTGAAGGAAAGATTAAAACCAGAGAGGTAAAGTGGAAAATTAGATGACTGCCTGAGGGATTTCGCTCTCCGAAGTTAGTAAAGAGAATAGCCTGGGGTGAAGTAAATGTTATGGATTGAGAAGGAACCAATTTCGTTTCCAATCGGTCGTATCACAAAGAAGTTTGCTGAAGAAGTACTGATGGGCTGCCTTTTTAAATTCGTGCTGGGGTAGGAGCTTTATGTCTGTCGGAAGAGCGTTGAAGACACTAGTGGCTTTGGAGAAAAGATAGATTTTTTTAAATATGGTGGGGATATGGTTAGCTTGGATAGAAGATTTACTAGAACATGTGGCGTAGTGGTGACTTGGGTGAGCAAAGTTGGAGAGTGGTAAGCAAGTTGTGATCTTATGGATAAAAGAAATGACTCGAAGGTGATGGGTAAACCAAAGCGGTAGAAGATTTGCCAGGAGTAGGCGTTCCCGATAATTTTGGCATTGCGGGAAGACTCGCTTTATAAATCTAGAGGATACCTGTTCAATAGTATACGAGGAGGCGAGAGTGAGAGGACAGTAGAATTCGCTGGCGTAGGAAATGAGGGGCAGAACGTAGACCTTGAATAACGTGAGTTGGAGAGTGGGGTTGTTAGTCTTAAAACAGATCAGACGGGCCCATTTGAAGAGTTTGGAAGTAGTGTGCGTAAGGTGTGGGGAGAAGTCTAGGGATTTTGAAAAATGAATGCCAAGATGTTTGGCCGAATCTATTATTTCTATGTCGAGGGGATAATTGGCAACCGGGATAGAGCAGAATGGATCAGAGGAGAGTTTCATTAGACGAGTCTTGGTGGGATTTAGTTTGAGGCCGATTCTGCTGAGCTGCGAGTGGAGCGAGGATAGGAGCTCCGATATAAGGGGTAAGGAGGGGTTGGATGCTGTGGGGTTACTGAATACGATAACCATGTCATCCGCATATTTGAACAGCTTGAAAAGGTTGTCTTCAACCTGTATGTGCGCGAGCGTAAGGTTGAAGAGAATAGGACCAAGTACGGAGCCCTGGGGAACACCGGATCGGATATGGGCTGGCCTCGAGTGACTACTGCCGACTTTTACTGTCGCACATCGGTTTCGGAGATAGTAACTGATAAGATTGAGGACGTTACCGCAAATACCGCTTCTCAGTAAGGCGGATTCGATTGCTGAAAATGACAGCGAGTCAAAAGCCTTGGATATATCCAGGAAGAGGAGAGTGCACTGAAGACCTTTAGAGAAGGAGGAGTAGCAATGATCGAGAACACTAACTAAGTTGGTGGAAGAGGAGCGGCCATTCAAAAAACCATGTTGATCATCGAGGAGATAGAAGTTTACATGAGACTTAATGAAGGGGTAGATTAGGTTGTATAAGATCCTGTCGAAGATTTTGGTGAAAGAAGGGACGATAGTAATGGGGCGGAGATCTTTAAATGATGAGATCGACGAAGTGTCATTTTTAGGGATAGGAGAGATCGTCGAATTAAGCCAGTCCGGGGGAAGATAGGTGGTTTCGAGACAATGATTAATAACATCGGCAATCAGACAATAAGTATGCTCATCGTCTCACTGAATACCGCAGATAGCTGAAAAAAAATTTTGGAGCACTTGAAAACAAATATCCAAGTTACTTACCTGAAGCTTATATGAGATCCTTCCCGAAAAATAAATTAATAATAATAATTTCGTTGTGAACTTCAATAATTTAATACCAAAGTGTCCGAAGCTAGAACCACGCAACTCAAAATCTCAACAAGACTATTGTACAAATCACCAAAGACATGTCAAAATCTTCGACAATGTGTGCAAAGGTAAATTCCAAAAAATTACAATGTTTCTTTTATAAACCATTATTTTATGAAACCAGCGATAACATCAAATGTCCAAAAATAAAATTTGATTTATTTTTATGTGAAGAGTTAATTAATCTCCAACGAAGTAATTGATCTCCACACATGTGCACAGTGTATGTTTGACATTGATTGATGAGTTCTGACTTTATTCTTCAATCTGAAGCTGTCCATCAGCTGCTTATCTGAAAATGATATTGGAACCAAATTTGTCATTTTTCCCGACTGATGGGTTCTCACAGACAATTTGGTTCCAACGTCGTTTTTAGACAAGCAGCTGACGGGCGGCATCAGAATGAAGGGACAAGTGAGAATCCATTGATCAATACCAAACATAAACTTTGCACCTGGAAATATAAAGGATTCAAGATTTTACCAACCTGCTAGTGCTATCACTTGTCCTGCGCAATAAAATGGCGTAAATACAGAAACTAATTTTCTGTTGATTAATACGATTAAGGAACTTATATTTGAATTTGGGCTAGTTTATTGATTTTATGTTACTCACAGAACGAACGTCATATAATTACATTGCCTTATATTTAAAGCCAGGTGCGGAAAATAGTTATTGATTGTTAGATGCCAGAAAAATTAGTGCTGAATATTAAATCGTAAATAGAAAAAGGTCATCTAGAAATATGAATTGCCATATTTACTTCAATTATTGATAATAATAATAACTTTTATTTGGCAAAATAGGCCACCTGGCCTCATTATCATCATGCCCAGCCATTCAAAAACCAAATTTGACTAATGTTTCACTGTCATATAACCATAAGAAGCAGATATATATATATATATATATATATATATATTTATATATATATATATATATATATATATATATATATATAACAACAGAAATAATAATTTAGACACAAATTATTAGTGAGATTTACGAGATAGAGAGAGGAAGAATAAAGGGATACCTAGTTACTATGAGTATATTTATCAGGATAACTCACAGAAATGAGGCAAACTAAACCTCTCCACAACACCATTATGGCCACGTTAGCATTCGGGCAAGGCGACATCAGCAATACAGCTTCCTTGCGGATTTCACTGTATCACGTCATAAACAAACCAAACTTCGCAGCTAACTTTGACCTACTAAGAAAAGAAAAATACGACGATGATTATATTAGATATCTGCAACAAGATCGTCACTGAACTCGATTCGATGATATATCGCTAAGGGTTTCCAACCAAAAGGTATGATGCGCACATTGATACTTATGCCAATCTGGTGCTCGATGAGAGAACAGAGCTTCAATGAGAAATTAAATTGAGGGCATACGCAAAACGTTACCGAGCCAACGAAGTTGATGGAGCCTTATTTGTTTTTCTAACCAGGAGCACTTATTGGCAGATCCAAAATAACGTCTACGGATGTCAACGTTAGATATTCGTTATTGGTAACCAACATGTGCTATACTTCTCAAACAACGTTGGTCAAATGCCTGTAAGCGTCTAAAATCATCAACTCCAAGAGTCCAAGTTTCACTAGCGTATAGTAAAACTGCGCTTAGAGATGCATTGTAAAAACGACCTTTAAGGCAAAGTGAAATATTCGCGTTTCTCCATAAATGACAAAGGTTCGAGAAAGCTACTCTAGCTTTCGCGATCCGTATTCTCACCTCGTCGGACATATTGCCTACGTTATTGATAGAGCTCCCAAGATATGTAAACCTGTCGACTATGTCTAGATCTTCATTCTGCAGTCGCAACGTTGGAGTGAGTGGTGGGTGATCCTGTAACAGTACCTTACATTTAGATGATGAGAAATTCATATCGAAAGACGGAACAACGTCTTTTAATCTATTCAAGGTGGCATGGGCAGCATCCCGATTGTCGAATAACAGTACGATATCGTCCGCGTAGTCCAAATAGTCTAGTTTACCGCCCGGGAGAACTTCGACACCTGCATTCTGAATGTGTGGAAGAGTGTTGTTCATAATAGCATAGATTACAAAATTAAACAAAAAGGGGGAAAGTGGACAATCTTGACGAACAACACTGGTGGTTGTAAAGTTATGCGTTAATTCGTTGCAGACCTTAACGCGACCAGACGTATTTGTGTAGAGAGCGCGTATAATATTTAAAAATTTTGTGGGCACACCACTTTTCGATAAAATATGGAATAAAACATTACGATCCATAGAGTCAAATGCACAATTGAAGTCTAGAAAGATGGCTATTGTGGGACGGTGATATAAATGTCTCTTTTCAAGAACTTCCTTAACGTAAAGATACTATATATACAACCTCGTCCTAAGCGGAATCCAGTCTGTTCTTCTATAATGTGTCATTCACGTGAAGATCTAAGACGACGTAGGTTAATCAAAGCAAATAACTTAGACACGATTGGAGTCTAGCTTATACCACGATGGTAATCGCACGAATTACGATGGCCTTTTTTGAATATGGGAATGATGGTCGACTCATTCCAATCAAATGGTACGGTTTCCTCATTCTATAAGGTATGAAAATATTTTGGTCGACGCTCCCAAAATTATATTTCCATCATCCTTAAATAATCCCAGAATCAAATCATTAAGGCCTGCGGCTTTGCGACGTTTAAGAGATAGGATTGCACCTCATACTTCTAACTCTGATGGTTCTACGAGAATAAAATTCCGCATTGTTGGTGCAGGCATGCTTTCGAGATTCGGAACTGACGTAGGTGCCCAAGAAAATTGATCTTTAAATTGTTCAGCCCACCTATGAAGACAACTTATTTTATCAATTATTAAATGGTTGTTACTATCATTTATAGTTTCATTAACGTTTAATTTTCTCAGACCTGTTGCGCGAATAAGTTGGAACAAACAGCGACTATTACCTGACGCGAACGCTTCTTCCATTCCTTCAGCCATTCTAGTCCAAAAGGATTCGAGATCCACTTTTAGTCAATGCTTAAGTTGGCGTCTTATATTGCTACGAGTATTATTATGAGCCGAGCCAGGTGGAATTTGGCGCCATGTTTCGAGAATATCCATAAATTTTATAGAGAAAATGATTATTTCTACGAGAGCCTGCAATGCCACATACATTAGTACATGCATTGTGCATAGTTGAGCTTATCTTGGACCAAATTAAATTTTCGCCATCGAGACCAGTTACATTAGACTCTAGAGTATCTTCATATTTTTGTCGGAAGAACGGTTGTTTGAGTTTTCCTACATCAATTTAGTGTTTATTATAAATATTTTTCCGGAAATTTTAACACAAATCTACAACGGATAAGCGAATGGTCCGATTCGACATAAGTGTTCCTAAAAGAATGACAATCTTGGATGCAACCACGCCATCTATAACTAATCGCAACATGATCTATTTGCGTCCACCGTTGTCCGGATACTGGAGGACGCCATGTAGCGCAAAGTCTAACACTACGTCTAAAGTTTGTACTACTTAAATATAATCTATGTTCCGCGTAGATATCCAAAAGCCGTTCACCATTCTCGTTGCGCGTCGAGCTTAAAGTGTATCTTCCACCTAAATGAAATTCTGTGTTACTTAAGCGACCAACTTGAGCATTCATGTCATCCATTACCAAGACTATAACTGAACTTCGTACTCTACTTTATAAGGAATTTAGTTCGGAGTAAAAAGCGTCTTTGCTTTCGTCTGTTCTGCAATCGTTAGAAGCATATGTAGATACTACGAAGAGGCAAAGTTGATAACGGTTTTGTTCATAGATTTTAGTAGATGCATTTAAACGTGTTGCACACAGTCGACTATTTAACTGGATCCAATCAATAAAGCAAGCTCGTGTGCGGAGGACAATACCAGCGCCCCATTAACCTACTTTAGAACACTCCGTGGGACCCGATTTTCGAAGCCAATAACGCGTAGATAGAGATGGTGCAACCAGTTAGGGAATGCACGTAGCATCCTGTATTCTGTTTTCAGATACGCAACATATGTCGAGTTCTAATTTATCCAACGTACGTGCAAGAGTTTCTTGTTGTCCAAGTTGTTTTAATGTTCACACATTAAATGCGTCTACGTTAAAACCTAATCTAGGTATAATGAATGATCGTCTACTAAAACCATTTTCGATATTTGGCAACCTGATATTAGACTTAGTGATATTATCTACACCAACCATATTCTTAGAATTTAAAAGATTGTTATTGTTAGATTGAGAAGATGAAGGGAAAGAAAATGAAGCAGAATCTGTGATAAAGTTTCTTGCAGTAGCCCGATTTCGCTTATCCACCCTGCGCGGCTCAGCAGATAAGGCGACCCTTTTTATAATGCGCAATGGCCGAAGCAGTATGTAATCATTGTAAATAATTATAATCAAGTTTGCGATCTTGGTATAAGCACATGACCCATTAATTAATTACATATGCCAAAATAACCTAAGAATTGTATAGTGGAGAAAAGGCAATTCATCCAGTAGACTGGTTTAGTTCTTATTCGGAACTCATCACGTTCTGTTCAGAATTTGCCGCGGATAGGGATCGAACCTGGTCACGTCTACTTCGGAATATAGTACTTTAACCACAAAGGAAAGGCTAACCGGTGTACTAGATAAGTTGCCTTTTAACAGATTCCGAAGCGGCAAATTCTGGCCAGTACGTGATGAGTTCTCAATAAGGACGAAATCGGTCTACTGAATTAATTGCCTTTTCTACGCTATACAATTCTTAGTTTATACTGACATATGTAAGTAATTAATGGGTCACTTGCTTAACCAAGATCGCAATCTTGATTATAATAATTGTTATCACCGCCCGCGCAACAAATGTTCGTTTAATCATTGTAAGTTGTTCGTTGTATGGTTATATGTCGACTGTAAAAGAACACTAGGTCGCCCATCTCTAGTGATGGTTTGTATTCGAAGTTTTCCTTCTCCTAGATAGTCTGCCAAACAAGGCTGATGAGCACTATCTGCCCAGATGCCAGTGGCCAAAGTTTACTTCAGCAGCCGAAACTTGCCATTCACATCTGGAACGCTTGCTCTCATTACGTCACTATACATTTAACAAGAAAATTTATTGCGCAGTTAGACCAAACTCGAGGCTTTACATGAAACGGGATGATGGCTGTACCCCTATTTGACCCTGCAAGGTTCACGCTACCAATCTCGGGTTGACTAGCTTGAGCTCTTAATCGATATATGTGGAGTTTCACTAGGTTCTGGTTGGGCTCAGCTATTGTTCAATATCATGTTTGAAATTTTGCAGAAGGTGGTCAAGGATCAAATCTGAAAATTTTCTGATATTCTGAAAATTATATTTCCTATTTATTTAAGAAACACATATTTCTTTAAGAATAACATAGCATTGCATATTTATGACCTGGACTGTTATTTAATAAAGCTTGACTGAAGGACTCACTTTAAAAGCGCAAGCATTAAGAATTTTTTGTAGGGTGGAACTTAGCTATCTTTACCTTCATGATAAATAATGTTTTTGAGATAAAACTTCAGCGTTGAGTTAAAGATTTAAGCATAACTAGTCGGAGTATAGCTTCTGCTAAGGGACATATCGAAAGAAAATTTGGCTGTGTGAACAATAGATGTGCGCTAATGTGGAGAAATGTATTGTGGAATGGTATGCAGCTACGCATGTTTATTATCTCGATTACGCCTATTTTTTATATGTAGTTGCAAATTGGAACCAAATTAAGATGTTATTACAATAGATTGTTTTATATTATAACTAATATAAATGTTCCGAAAGCTACAACGTGTTCATGTTCGTGGCAGCATAGAATTTTTTAGCCGACATTTCTAGTCAAGTCGAATATATGCGAGACTACTAAAGTTAAGAACCGCATATCTAATTTTGCGTTACTTGTATATTCATTACGGTTTTGTCCTCGTTGATCAGTTAACCGTTGTATTTTGATGATGATCATAAAAAGTTGAAATTCGTCAACACTTGTGACTTGTGGTGGTTTTGATGTTGTACGACTAGTTAAATACAATGGAAGTGATGTTTATTTCAAGCTCGCAAACTCCATTTGTAAAATTGTTATCAACACCCGCGCAATCAATGACTGTCTAAAGGTTCCTTATAACTGTACCGTTTCCATAGTAATTTTATCCGGACAACTGATGGGCTCTAGCTTTTCGTACGGACAGCTTTATTTTGTTGGATTTTAATGAGTCCACAGTAACATTTTTTATCATGTTCGTGAAATTAAATTGTTCCTTTGGGGCTTCAGTTTCAGTATTTTGCAGGTTACAATTCTTCTTCCGCAGCATTTTGTTTGAATGATATTTTGAGTACGTTATTTGATCTCGCTCCAGAGTCTAATATTAGGACATCCAATGAGCAGTTTCAAAGTTTAAATAATACCTATTATTATGATAATTATTCTTAATTAATAATTGTTGTTCTCCCAAGATTTTCACGTCTATACATTTATATGTAGGCCCATCTTACGAAACTTTCCATAGACAGACATACAGCCTGACAATACTCGAGCATTTATGAAATTTTTTTTGTCGTGGCCAAATAACTAGGAAAGGCGTTCATATTTATGCCTGGAGTGCAGAAGAAAACTATGTGGCGTTTACCCTGTGCTTGCATTAGACATTATGATGGACTCAAAAGAAAACACTGTCTTTATGTGATATTTTATTCGTCTGCACCTTTAAGGCTTTTAGCTTGCTAGAAAATTTGCGAAACTTAGAAAAGACATGCCATAATTTCACATTAATTTAATTTCGATGCATAGATTTAATTTAGTCTAGAATTGTTTGGCTATAATTTTACTGTGTGTACTCCAAATAAAATACTGAATATTTTAATGATTTATTGCGTTTTGTGTACAGGATATTTTTAAAACAGTATCTTTCTTGATAATCGCTGTTTTCTTTAACACATTATCTCAATTATATTAGTTGATCATTTAAATTTTGCAGGCACTCCAAACTGCCGTTTCGAAAGAAGATGAACGTCGATTCACAATCGCGTACGTTGTAATTTTTACATAAAATCTTTTAAATTGTAACTAGTACGTTTTTGACGGTAGCCATTGAAATCTCTTGCATGCCGACCAATGAATGATAACTATTACCTCAAACTTTACGAACCTCTTCGATACCAGCGAGAAACAGCTACTCTGTTTCATTAAACCACCACTTATTCTTCATCGTTGGGTTCTGTCAATATCTATATTATTCCCCACGCTAACACACACGAAGGCAACTAACATCTCTAAATTCGTAATATAGAAGCGGATTTCGTATCAACCTATAGAGGGTAGGTTCCCAGCTGTATTGGCCGATTCTCGAATTATCCAGTAGGGATATTCTTTTCATTCAGTGCAGTAGATTCAGAATCCTTTGTATGCGTCTACTTCAAATAATCTCTCCGTTACTTAAAAATAATATTTTACTCGAAGTTGAATTTTGTCACCAAAGCGATTAGTTTCTGTTCGCCATTTACGAGTCATGTTTAAATTTTGTATATTCTATTGTATTTTGTTTTAATGTAAAATATAGCACACAAAAAATATATATATATATATATATATATATATATATATATATATATATACATGTTTGTTGTGTTTAAGTGCTATATATATGTAATGCCGATTGAATACAAATGTCGTAATGTGAGCAATGCTCTAACTTTTTTTAAATTTCATTCAGTTTCTATGCAGGGAACTTGCTAATGGTTATGATTGTAAATGCCTACAACGATATTCATAGTATCCTATACGCATAGACAGATATCTAATTCGCAAATTACGTTTTAGGCGACATAAACCGAGTAAACTGAACGTCTCTATTGGACTTCTCGAGAACCAGCAAGATCAACCTAGGCTTCCCTGTGCAAATGCTTGTGTTAATTTTCACAGTTGCTAAGGAAGTAGCATTGTCATTTGACTCAATAACTTATAAGAAGCTCGTGCATACTATCACGAAGATCAATGACTTTTATTGGGTGAGCTCTTTTTGCGAATCATAACAAATGTTTTTGTGTGATAGTTGCTTTTAGACTTTGAGCACTGTCGAGAATTTAAATTTTCATTTGGATACGCTACGCTAGAGCCTGCTTATTATTTTCCTATGAGAAAATGATTTATCTACTTACAAGAAACGTTCTAACTGCCCAGCTTTTTTAATGATATTTCTACTTGTTTGCATTGAGAGTTCATGTTTTATGTACAAGAGCGTATAAAATATGCACAGGGACATCAGTTAAGCTTGTTGTTAACTTCAATTTAATTGACTTTTTTCCACATTTATTCTATACATTTGCATTAGAAAACGAAAAAAGTGAATTGAAATTGCACTATTTCAGCAGTTGTTCAGAATTCACGTTTTTAATTAAAGTTATCGGATCCTGCGGTCAGATATGCATAGATTTCACTACTTTTATTCTATACTTCTCGCGATCTTGTATTTAATTCTTGCAGCACCTACATATAATGTTTCGATTTTACTGTTCAAATTATTAAAAGATTCACTCATATTATATGCTTTAATCAAACTGACTCATCGAACATAGACGAACAACTAGACTTAGTGTACTATTCTATGCCTTTATTATTATCTCATTTTTGTTTGGATGAAACATGTGGTTACTATTGATTTTTTGGATAATCCAAATTTTAACCCTGGTCTGTGCTGTCAATTTAAAGATTTTGAAAGAAACAGTGAGCTCAGTATAAGGGAATCAATCGGTATTAAATAAAATGGTATTTAATAAACACTGATAGAGATGAGAAATACACATATTGGAGGAAAATCAGGATTACATCAATACCTAAAAGAGAAAGCATATTATGATCATCTATATATATATATATATATATATATATATATATATATATATATATTCATTGTACCCTTCCTGTGTGCAAAAACAAAAAGAAATTTTATCAGATATAAGAAATATTTCTTTCGCATTGTCTTCTCAAATATCTACTAATGAACATATCTTTATATATAAATTGGAAAGCAAAACAAGATAGAAATATATGAACATAGAGAGAGTGTGAAAAATAGAAACCAATCAAATTGCGTGCGTCACATCCAGTTCAAGCTCAATGCCTGTACGTGCTTCTTCTGCTTACATAAATCCGGCTGCAATTTGTTTATCCTTAAGGCTTCGTATGTGGCTAGCTCCCTTTTGTTTTTGCATTTAGTAATTACTTTGAATGCTACGTCTTGAGAACATACGTGCGATGTTTCGATGATGTGTTGCGCAATAGCAGACGTGTATTCACCATTTGATTTAAAACAGGCGTTCAAGTTGCAATGTTCTCTCATTCGAGTAATTAACCGTCTGGTCGGTCGGCCTACGTAAGTTGATCGACAAATTGCGCATGTATATTGGTAAAAAATATTTGATATCGACATTAACGGCTGTTTCTCTTTGATTGCTGGTAAAGGCAAGTGTGTTACCCTAAATAACATTATAGTCAAAGCGGTAGAACACGATATATTACCATCGCCGGTGCCAGGTCAAACTCTACGCAAGCTTATCTTATTATGTACGAAAGACGTACGATTTCGTTTTAATGGAAAAATCTACAAACAGACTGATGGTGTCGCAATGGGAAGCCCATTATCTCCAGTGTTGGCTGAGATTTTTCTAGGGCACCTAGAAAATATATCATTAAAGAGTGACATAAGTAAATGTGCTCAATATATACGATACGTGGATGATATATTTCTTGTACTTAAGAACAGGTCGCAATCACGAACATTGCTTCAAAGTTTCAACAAAGCACATAAGAATATTGGCTTTACGTCAGAGCACGAGATTGATGATTGTCTGCCTTTCCTAGATGTATTATTAAAGAAAGAAACTAATGGTAAATTAAACAGAACAATTTACCATAAACCAACATGGGCTGCACAGTATTTGCATTACAGCAGTTTTGTGCCATTTCAATATAAATTATCAACAGTTCGTGGTTGCTTTTCAAGAATTGACAGGTTGGTTAGTCAAGATTCTAAAGAAAATGAATATAATAAAGCAATTAACGATTTAATGTCTAATGGATATCCCAGACAATTAATTGAATCAATTATTAAAAGGGGAATAAAACAGAAACAGACGTATTATGGGCCAGAAAAGAAAACAGTCTACCTAAACATCCCATTTAAGGGGATGCAGTTTCCCGAATGGCACAAAAGAAAGTTGAAGCAGCATTGACACGCATATTTAATGCAGCCAAACTACGAGTGTTATTTAGGGTAACACACTTGCCTTTACCAGCAATCAAAGAGAAACAGCCGTTAATGTCGATATCAAATATTATTTAACAATATATATGCGCAAGTTGTCGATCAACTTACGTAGGCCGATCGACCAGACGGTTAATTACTCGAATGAGAGAACATTGCAACTTAAACGCCTGTTTTAAATCAAATGGCGAATACACGTCTGCTATTGCGCAACACATCATCGAAACAACGCACGTATGTTCTCCAGACGTAGCATTCAAAGTAATTACTAAATGCAAAAACAAAAGGGAGCTAGCCACATACGAAGCCTTATGGATAAAAAAATTGCAGCCGGATTTATGTAAGCAGAAGAAGCACGTACAAGCATTGAGCTTGAACTGGATGTGACGCACGCAGTTTGAATGGTTTCTATTTTTCACACTCTCTTTGTTCACATATTTCTATCTTGTTTGGCTTTCCAATTTATATATAAAGATATGTTCATTAGTAGATATTTGAGAAGACCATGCGAAAGAAATATTTCTTATATCTAATAAAATTTCTTTTTTTTGCACACAGGAAGGGTACAATAAATTTTATTAAAGCTCGCATTTCAAAAGAATATATATATATATATATATTCGGCAGCGAAATTAGAAGCTTGTGAACATTGCTTTTTTATACATAAATGAAAAGGAATAATGGGATAATATATCTTACGTAGATCAGAATTTTTGACCTATCATACTCAAATTGGAATCATTTCCACCAGTCGGAATCGTGCTATATAACAAAGAAAGGAATTTAAATCCCCACTCATAGTATTAATGAGTATAAACATAGCATCACATATTAACACAGGTTAACATATAGATATAAAATTATCACAATTAACGGTAAATCTTGTTGCAAAGTTAGTCTTCACATAGAAAAAAGACATTTATGGCTTGATATGAATTTGTTAAAACATGCTTATAATTATACAGTTGCAATTTCGCTCTATCCTATCAAATGATTTAATGGAGAAATTGATCATAATAGTTATTATGGTATAAGCCGAAGAAAAAGTACAGTCCATATTGTTTAAAAAAGAATAAACATAACTAAGCACAGATCTGCATGGAGCTGCGGAAGCCCTGTGGTAATGCCAGCGCACAAAAACATTTTCTGTGTACGTAGTTCTGAACGACGTCGATTTATCCAAATCGAGAAGTATACATACACACATATACTTAATTAAAACTGGAAAGTCGCATTTTTCATACGACACCAAATTTAGGTATAAATTTTTGTGCAACACGAATCTTTGTTCTCACAAGCCCAGTTGATATGTGCTCCAACAGGAATCAATTCAATCCTCTTTTTCACTTACCTACATAGATTGTATTGTAGGCAAACTAGCTTAACAGTAATTTCAAATTTTCATTTATGAAATCATTGTTAGGCGCCACTAAGGCTATTATGAAGGAAAACTTGGTTATAGACCACATATACTCCGCAGTGAACTCTGCCAAAAATGTCAAGATGGTTAAAAGGAAAACGGATTTACTAGATACTTTTATACGATTAAACGAATATTGATTGCGCGGGCGGCGATAAAAATTACTATAATCAAGGTTGCTGATCTTGATATAAACACCTGTTCCATTATATACATACATTTTTCAGTATAAACTAAGCATTATAAAGTGTTGAAAAGGCAATTCATCCAGTAGACCGGTTTCGTACTTATTGGGAACTCCTCGCGTACTGTCGACAGGGCTCGAACCTGATAATGTCTGCTTCGGAATCTAGTGCTTAAACCACTGCGCCACCCAGCCGTAACTACTAGAGAATTAACTGTCACTGAGCTCATATCGATGTCGTATTACACAAAGTTTTCAACTGAGAGCAGTGTTGAGCAAATGGACCATTCTGGAAGTTTACTCCACAGATTACTAATTTGGATTATGGGTGACTTGAATAGTATTAAACTTGCTACAATATGTATCCCTTGTTTCTAATTCCAATTTATCCTTGACTGGGAACTAGGCCTTACTGGTTAATTAGTCTTTTTGATTACATGAAATGTGCCCGTACCAGCGCGATTGACTAAGCCTTATGTTCAGTTCGAACGGATACTGCTTGGTCTCGGATGCAAGTGCACGCCTACGTACTTCAAAGTTGAATTTTGCTGTCGCTGCACTATATTGGCTATAGAAATCTTCAAACATGTATACAATTTTCGTGTTTGCCTATTTAGTAATAATTATGATTTAGTGTGGTGATGTTAGTACAGGATCCGGTCCATGACAAAGATTCTTTATTTCTCTTTGATGATGATTTTATTTCAAATTCTATTTCAATTGATCGCGTGGTGCGATGTCCGGTTTCTTTATGGTGTTTTAGAGCCAACTGGTTTAGCCTATCCTAGGTTGTTAAAGCTAAAAGAGCCTATTTGCAGCTAATATCGGCCTTTGTCGACGATTGTCTCTAGAAAAGCATTTATATTATCATCATTTTTCGATTTATAATGTAATCTCTTTTTTATTATTTATTTTTGCTTTATAAAATTCCATCTCTCAGAATGGTCTGCGATTTTTTCTTTCCTAATGTTGGAGGAGTCGAAAGCCACATATATCAACTTTCTCAGTGCTTAATAAGACTAGGCCATCGAGTAATAGTTATTACACACGCCTATGGGTCACAATGCGAACGTCAAGGCGTTCGCTACATGGCTTGCGGCTTAAAGGTATGCACGTATTTCATGCTTTCTCTTCGGTATTTTATGTTTGTTTGTACATATATGACCTTATAGAGTATAAATTTGTTGAGTTTGTGTAGAACTTAATTTGTTTTACAACCAAATGAGACCACGAAAACCGCCCACATTGCTGATCAATCCTTTGTTCTTACGTGGATGCTCACGATTAGTAAGCTATAATTATTACGTACCTGCCTGAGTAATATTTGATCTTGGCTAGGATATTTGATCAATGTAGAACTGGCGGCATAGCTTTAAACCGACTGCTCTGTTAATTGAGAAGTCGAAGTCTTCATGTGGTTAGTTAATTTCGTTGAATTCTGTTGAAAAGTATTATTTGAATGTTATATATATATATATATATATATATATATATATTTATTTATCTAAGTGTACGACAAAAACATATACTATCACGACATTGTGCAATCTATTTAGTTTCGCTTAACACGAACTAGCTATCTGGCAGAAATATAAAACTTCTATTCTATAATCGGGTAAGCTGGTTCAATAACGTCTTATGTACTTACAATTTCTATACTGGTTTCGACGTTGTGTAATCCGATTTAGTTGACGGTCTCATTTGGTATGGAGATGCTTACTTAGGGCAATATCACGACGTGTGGATGGATTTTCTAAATCGTCTTCCCTACTTAATTTGAAAAGTAAAACTTATTTTTGCAAGTCTTTCAACATTTTGGCATACGTATGCAATTGGTGCATTTAGGTGAAATAGTAGACAATACCACTAAATCAACAAAACGTATTGGCAACTATTTCACTCGGGCTTTCTTCACTTTCTCGATTGAAAGGTGTCTAATCATTTTGTTAAATTTTGCCCTGCTATGGTAAGTGAACTTTTTTGGCTATCTTGGTAATGGGAGGCTTGAAATCATAACCTAAGTTTATTATGAGGCGTCACTAAAAGCAGAATATAAATTTTCAGACGGTTTAGAGATTGGTTATATATGTTGTGGAGAACTAATGCATATGCAACCGTGTATTAGGTATTACACAACTAGTAACAAATCTGTTTCAATGGTGCCAGAAGATCGCACCATGCAACTGTCCCACATTTATTGACCAAATAAATAGTAGATATAAAGCGTAGAACCAGCTCCTCTGATGAGTCGCCAACTAGCATGTGATTTACGTGCATGCTAGGCTATTCCTTTCGTTCATGCTGAATTTTTTATGTCCTGGTATACATTTTAGTATAAGAGAATAGGTATGAAGACCAGATATTAGGGCAGACAATAAAAAATACTTTAGGAATTAAAATAAATATAAATAGATCTGTCTTGAATGAGAATACCACATTTGCCACAAGTTGTTTTTTTCCTGTGCGTATGGTGTCAACCCTGAAGATGGGACTGTAAATGAAGTCCCGAAAATTCGGTAAAAAAGAGTAGAAAATCTTGTTCCAACGTCATTTGCAGACAAGCAGCTGATGGAGGGCTTCAAAATGAAGGGACAAGTGAGAACCCATCAATCAAGGCCAATAATCAGTGCACCTGAAAATGTAAATGATTCAAGATTTTACCGGCCTATGGGTGCTATCAATTGTCCGGCACAAGAAAGCGGCGGCGAATTTCACAACAAGAATAACAGCACTGAGCATTTCAACTCAACATTCAAATATTTAAACTAATTTGTAACTAGGTACGCCATACTCAGTAACAAGCTTATTTAGAAATTAGTAATTTAATAATGAAATCATGAATTGCGTGATTATTGGTAAGGAATATTGTATTCCAGTTTGATGACTAAATAAGCGTCAATTTCAATCTTAATCAAGTTGCATCACACTGCACAACTACCACCAGTTTAACATACTGCAGCTTTTCTCCTTCCTTTGTCTAACAAGACTTATGATGCTTCTTGAACACGCCTTTAACTTTTGCGTACTTATTTCAATCCTCCTCCGAAAGTGATTTGGTTGCCTATTGTTATTTAATTTGTAATTACGATCTACCTTTTTGAAATAAATTTCCTGTTATTTTGTGTGTGAAATATGATTCTTGGGGTATCTTAGTTTCCACAAATTGGACGTCTGATAACATGAAGATAACATGGTATATGTGTGTTTTATTCTTGTGTTGTACCAATGAACGAATTTTAGTTTCCAAAGTAAGTGACAGAACTTCATCAGTTTGAAAGTTCTTGAGACTAGGCATAGTGTGAAGTATATCGCACAAAAGAAGCGTGCACAAAGGAGAAGAATTCTATCTCACGAATGGCATAGTATATGCTGTCGTGTGCATAGTCAATGGTTGTGTTCTAGTTCGGTTTTACGAATTAATATCACCATATGTCATTAGAGATTCTCTGGAATATTAGGCCGAACAAACTGTACTTCATCGCTGGCTCATTCAGAAATAGGCGAAAAGATCTGCGTTTACTGTGTGCATGATAGCGTGAATTTTAATGATAGCATTCGGTGATGGTACCTGCTAGCAGCCAACTACCTAAATATAAATTAAATTAGGCCTTGCTCTCGTTCTATGTTGTTTAGTAAAAATATTTATTTATATTTACTTTCTGTGTTACAACATTTTATTAAATTAATCAGGTGTATTACATACCGTGGATTCCGTTCTATAATCAGACAATTTTTATTACAATCATCGGATCGTTGTCAATCTGTCGGGAAATTCTTTTGCGTGAAAGTGTTGACATTGTGCATGGTCATTCGGTATGTTTTTTTCTACTTTCTTGTCATGTTAATTAACCGCCCAAATAAAGTTTAATCCCCTTGTATAGCAATAAAATTGACTGAGTTATTATGCATTGCATTATTTAATTTTCATCCAGACACATAGCGGGTAAATATTGTATTTTTCCTACAGTTCATTGATTATTTCTGCACCACATCCAGGTAGATCATTAGTGTTTGAAAATATTTAAAATGCATGGGTTATGACTAATCACATTCAAGACAGATTAAGTTTGCTTTCCATATATATGCTATGCGGTTTGATCCTCACTAATCAGTTTACCGTCGTACTCTGATGATGATCATGGAAGTTCGAAATGCGTCAGTGCGTGCGACTGGCGGTAGTTTAGCTATGTTTTTCGACGTCTCGTCAAATACAATGGGATTGGTGTTTACTTCAAGCTCGCAAACTTGATTATAAGAATTGTTACCACCACTCGCGCAATCAATTATTTTTTAATTTTATTTCTTATATATATGTGTGTGTACTCTAATGATGATCATGGAAGGTCGAAACGCGTCAGTGCGTTGCGACTAGCGCTAGTTTAGCTATGTTGTTCAACTTCGTGTTTACTTCAAGCTCGCAAACTTGATTTAAAGAAAAAAAGATTTAGGATGGGTTGTTTAAACGTCTGATGCATTAACTTAAGCATTTGTGTGTAAGCCTGAATAACCACGCATACATATGCTCGAAATAAACTTGCCATGCAATCTAAAATTGTCTCAAATTTCTTTGACTTTATTTAGTTTTTATATGACAAATGTATAAATCAAACTTTATACAATGCGACATTCTCTTACACCACATACTAGCTGTTTCTTGCACAAAGTTAATGTGAATTTCGGTTCTAATTTTGTATGAGCAAAGAAGCTAACGGTAAGTGCTCCTTTTGATTACAGTTGTTGCGTGTACGTTTTACTTAAACAATCAATGATTGCGAGGTTGATGGTTAGGGTTAGGGCCTCGAACAACAGCAAAACTACCGTCAGTCACACGTTCTCGAACAGCATACGTGTGACTGACGGAGTTTTGCTCTATTGTTCGATGACTGGTTAAATACAATAGGATTGGTGTTTACTTCAAACTCGCAAACTTGACTTAAAGTATTTTTTAAAGTTTGTTTATTTATTTACTATAAATATTACAGAATTTTTTAGATCAGATGGATATTTCTGAAAGATTTTTATGATTATTTTTAATAAAAGAATGCTATTAAAACACATCTTTACTTTATATATGCAATTGTGTACTATGTATTACGTTCTTAGTAACACATTGCTTCAAGTATGACCAGAAGGATAGGCCAAAGTTAGCATGAATGATAAGTATAATTTCATGTACACGTGCGTTTCTTGGTTACTGGAGACTCATCAGTAGGAGCCATTACTACGTCCCATACCCACTATATATTTGGTCAAGATGCGGAGACAGTTTGACATTACTTTTCTTGATCATATATATTGTGGGTATAAGATGCAGTACGGATTCCTACTGAGGAGTCGCCTGTAACCACAAAACGTATGTATACATGAGATTTAACCTTTTATGCATGAGGGCTTTGGTTTGTGTGGCTATTTATAAATGGTTAATAAATAATATTTTGTGTTTCTATTTCAGACTATGTCACCTTTAGCACAAGAATGCGTGCTTCATGCCAAAGCGCTCAACATCCATGCTGTTTTTACGGATCATTCACTATTCGGTTTTGCAGATCTCTCCGCAATTTTATTAAATAAGGTAAAATTTAATTTTCAATACAATTTCATTTTTGATAAAAAATTTTTTTTTTCTCAATATTTTACCATTTTTGTTTGCTTAGTCTCTACACCTGATTGATTATTTGAAAAATTCATTACTGTCGAGAATTAATCAAACTATCATCGTTGATTCTGGGGCGAAATTAGTCAAACTTGTCAAAGTGTGTAACGTTTTACATTCGAACAACAATTTTATCAGTACAGCAAAACAGATTTTAAAATTTTAAGTTATTGTTCTTAGTTGCGCAGTGCGATAATCATATTTAACTCATCCACGATTTTCTCTCAGTTCCACAATGATCCAGTGGTCCTCATTTCGGCTTCGTGGCAGTTGTGTGCTGATTCGTCCCATTAATCCGACGGCTTCCACACCATTCGTGCTAACCACTGGAATGATCGGGATTCGTAGCTCTTACTGCTGAGCCACCCGAAGCAGACGTGTCTAGGTTCGAGTCCTGTCCGTTGCAAATTCTGGGCAGTACATGAAGAATTTCCAGTGTGGATGAAATCGATCTACCGGATGAATTAAACAAACATTAGTTGCGCAGGCGGTGATAGCATTTACTATAATCAAGGTTACGAACATGATTTAAGCACCTGAACCATTAAGTCCTTACATTTGTTTGTATAAACTAAGATCTTTATAGTGTAGAAAAGGAAATTCCTCCAGTAGACCGATTTCGTTCTTATTGGGAACTTATCACATACTGGTCAGAAATTGCCGAGGACAGGGCTCGAAGCTGGGCACGTCTGCTTCGGGATCTGGTGCTTTAACCACTGAGCCACCCTGCCGCACACTACACACAGTTTTTTAGTTGTATGCTAACTAATGTAACTCGATTAGTTTTTTTTTCTTTTTAGGGTGATATATGAGCTCCACCTAAAATGAAAAAAACTAACCGAGTTACATTAGTCATTATGAGACTGATAACTGTATGTTGAGTGCGGCAGGGTGGCTTAGTGATTAGAGCACCCGATTCCGAAGCAGGCGTGCCCAGTTTCGAGCCCTGTCCGTGGCAAATTCTGGCTAGTACGTGATGAGTTCCTAACAAGGACGAAACTGATCTACTGGATAATTTGCCTTCTCTACACTATACAATGCTTAGTTTATACTGACAAATGTATGTACATAATGGGACAGCTTTTGTATTGATTTTACAACATTGATTTAGTTAATTGTTATCATCGACCGCGCAACCAATGCTCATTTAATTATATAAATGTTCAATTCAATACCATTGAAAATGCAGTTTTATCTAACCGTGGCTGATTTGAAAATCGATAAATAAAGTAAGGCACTGAATGGATGAAATATTTTGCTTCCGTAATTTAAATTACGATATAATTTGTGTTTTGACGCATAACTTTTTCACAATTTAGGTCTATTCAACAGTTTCAATGAAGGCCACTTTCTTTTTGTCAGAACTCAACTCCATTGCAATATCTGGTACTTAATGTAGTAAATTTTGAGAAGCAGAGGGATTTTAGTTGGAGTAAATACTTCCGATATGCAACAGCTAACAGGAAGTGGGAGCCGCAGATACAGAGGCACGTGTACAAAGGCACACAGAGGATTTGCCAATTTAATCATCTCGTTGAAGAACTTTTTTACTTAGTTACGGTTTCAGGATATTTCAGCTGACGGCTTTCGCAGTGCATAATTGATTTTAGTTTCTTGTCTGTGTATGCGTATATGTGGGCTTCTAAACGGGCATCTTTCGCTTCATATGCTTTGTTACATGATCCATATACTTCATCAAAATTAATCCCCCTTAACTCCAAAGTTGGCTCTATAAAGCACCAGATAGTAAAGTGGAGTTGAGTTCTGACGAACGGAAAGTAGCCTTTTTAACGTTGCAGTATAGACCTATTTTATACTGAAGTTATGCTTCAATGCTTAATTGATTTCGTATTTTACATTACTAACACAATAAATGTTTGAACAAAAAATTATCTATGATTTGTGTAGTAATTAAATACCTAATTAATTGATGAAATATTAATGTTGACTTCACCTATATTGATTGCGTCGTTTATGCGGATTCCCTCAGTATTTAATATTTTAGTGTGTCATTCAGCCGAAACTTCCTTATGCCTAACTCTGCAGTCAGAGTGCTCATTTCCAATCCACCAGAAGTTATTTTATTTAACTCAACACAAATGCTTTATTTTTAATCAATTATTTATAAGTTTTCTCGTATAAAATGCGTCAATTCAGTAAAATAAAATGCAAATATTTATTATTTTATATTCAGTTCTGCGGTTCGAAGGCTGCTTCCATCATTGTGCTGATTTCTTCATCTTGATTCCTACATTTCTGTGAGACCTTTCTGTTGAATTCATGTCAGTCCTAGATAGAATACTTGGTGCGTTCGCGGTCGCTCCTACCTACCAGTAAATTCCAAATAGTTGCATCTATTAATTTCTGATTGCATAAAATAAACGCTTCTTGAGCCTTTTTCTTCCAACGAAACGGCATCTTGGCACTAGGTAGCCTAGGCAAGGGTTGTTGCGTAATGGCCATCCCTGCGAGACAAGGTCTATAGAATTTCACTATAAAACCACACCGGTGAAATTGTTTTCTAATAGTGGGCAGCAGATAGTCCTTGATAGGCTGTACACTTGAATCTTATGGCATGCATCATTCCACTAAGACTGAAAGACCCAGGAACTGCATTTTCCGAACTATTGGAACTTCTATATTCAAATGTAATCGCCATTCTACGGCTTTGGACATTATCTTCTGCAGCCGAATACATAATTGATGTTCAGTAGTGGCCCATATAATACCAGCGTCAACGTAAGATGTTCAGGATAAGTCGGGCACGAAAGAGTCCATCATTCTTTGGAACATTTTCGGTGCGTCCTTAAGACCAAACAGTACTTGAGTGAATTTTAAACGACCTCGGGGTACCTGCACTGCTAATTTCCACGGGTCATATGGTGGAACGCTTAATTTGGCGATTGTGCGTGTGAATAGACAAAAACGGTGGTGCAAATTGTGTAGTTTAACAACACGAAACCCCGATTGTCTAAAGAGCAGGATCATTTGTTGTTATTATTATTCTTGAACTGTGAAATGTAATCAGTAGCATGTCCTTACGCGTTTCGACGTTCTTTGGTTATGACTAGAACACGAGGAAAATCTGAGTAATGGAGATCAGAGTTAAATTTGTGCATGATACTTTAAAAATTGAGATTCGTCTCCCAAAATTGACTTCACTGTCTTCATGTCCATTTATGTTTCACTGCCATATAGATATGTCAGTGAAACATTAGTTACTTTTGACTTTTGTATGGCTGGACATGATGATAATGATGATGATATTCATTTATTTCTCTATTTAATAACTCATATGAACGAAAAAAGGCTGCTAAAAAGAGGTCTGATCGCGACTATATCCTTATTCAGTAATAATACCGTTTTATATTTACCGATTTCTTCGTTTTTCCTGGGGTGTTATTTCAAATCAAAACACACTTATCGCGAAATTTGATACTTGTTTAAAATGTGTATGCCTTGATTTCCTACGTGGCTTATTTGAAACAAGAAGTTCATGTTTGGTCTCGCATTACTAACTACTGAGCGTTTGAATGATTGCTTTGGATGCGGCTGATTTAAGCGCGAGAGTAAGCCTTCTTCCACTAGTTTAATAGCCAAACAGGCGTTTAACTACAGCCCACGCATGTAGCTATGCATATTTTCGTAGTTTTTTTATATCTATGCCGACGAGCTGGAGACTTGCTCCAAATTCTAGTTACCAATGCCTAATTGCTCAATAAGAGAGAAACATTGGTCTAGTAATTGGATTTTATATGCAGTTTTCCGGTTTTTAATTTCCGCTTTTGCGAATACACCGCGATGTAGAGTTAATTGCCTGGCGGAAATATCTTTGTGAATTTATTCGCTTAAAAAAGAGTTTTTTATATAATATTCGTATGATTTGCTGTTTCTGGGCTAATTACTCTCTATCCTCAATATTGGGCTCAGTGTTATGATCTAAACCAACCATATTTATAGTATCTAAAAGAGTGCTATTGTTAGATTGAGAAGAGGATGGGGAAGGAAAGGAGGCAGAATCGGAGATAGAGTTGCCTACAGTAGCCCGAATGCTAACTTGGTCATAATGTTGTTGTGGAGAGGTTTAGCTTGCCTCATTTCTGTGAGTTAACCTGATAAATTTACTCATAGTAGCAAGGTATTCCTTCTTTCTCTGCTTCTCTCTCTCTCTTTCTCTCGTAAGTCTCACTAGTAATTTGTCTAAATTCACTTAAATACTTTTTTCACTCCTTATGGTTATATGGCAGTGAAACATTAGTTACTTTTGACTTTTGTATGGCTGGACATGATGATGATGATGATCCTCAATATTTAATAAACCAGCCATAATATTAGAATAAGATTTCTTGCAATTTATATATTATAATAATAAGTGTGCTCACTCAAATACGCTGATATCCACAGATGACAGAACGATATGGTGGTGGCCTTGAAAACAAATATCCACATCAATTACCTGGATCAAATTTGAGGTACTTCCCAATAATGTGTATTAAGAACGATAGACGGATGCAATTTTCAATGCTTTATTAGCAAAGAGTATTCAGATAGATCCACGCAGTTAACAGTTCGTGCAAATCCACACTCGCAGGCAGATAATAAAGCAATTTTGTCAGCATTTAAGAACCGACGATTGACTGCCGCATTACTACAAAATTCATTGTATTTTTGTGTCCGCTGTAATAGAACACGCGTTTTCTTGAAATCTGATTTCAGGTACTCGAGTTGTCACTCGTTCAGGCCGATGCTCTGATATGCGTTTCGCACACAGGAAAAGAAAACACTGTGTTGCGAAGTCGACTAATACGCCCCGAAAACGTGTATGTCATCCCGAATGCCGTCGACAAATCAGTATTCGTGCCAGATGTCTCATGCCGCGATCATCGCTATAGTAATCAATTTTTATCTATCATTTATTTTTTACGCATTTCTGCAATTAACAGCAAATTTTGGCATACATTACACGTGTACTTAATGCTATATTTCCGCATTTTCTATTTGAACTCGCGCTATTCCTTAATAACAAGCATGTGAAATTTTAAACAAAGATGAAACACACGTTTTCTTATATTTAGCCAATTAATGTGGGCTTCTAAAGCGCCTGGTGCCATAGAGATGAATAAAGGAAACATCTCTACTTTACCATTTTTTGCGCGACTTCCTCAAAAGTTTTCATAGAAATAGTCATCGGGTGTTTGGTTAAATTTATGGAGGTTTATGAAACTAGGCGCCGAATTCCTCCTGGCTTGGCTTATAATAACACTTGTAAAGAATGTAGGACGCCGACTTAAGCGCACTCTGAAAGTCGATCTTCATTCCTTTTGGGATGGAAAGGCTGAAGAGATGAAAGAAGCATTCGAATCAGATAATAGCCCATGTTTCTTCAAACTGGTTCGCGCAACAAGTCCAAGAAAACTAAAAGTTAGTGACACTATAGATGATTGTAACAACTATCTAATAACCGATACATTGTAGAGTCTTGATACGTTGGCTAAACATTTCAAAGGTCACTTTTCTTGGGCCCTTGCGTCAGTTTTGATCCACGAAATTATGCCTGTATCAACAATGTGGGACATTAATCTCGAACAACAATCAAAGTTGGAAATACGGAATTCAATCCTATCTCGTAATCGGCTCAACTTTTTTGTGTTGTTCTTCAATTTTGGCCAGTACCATACATTTTTGCATAATATAAAAAGTGGTTGTTGAGTTAAAAACGTTATTCAGGTATTGGAGTACTTTAAAAACTTTTGCCTTAGTTTAAATAGTCATTGAACGGAATACTTCACAACAACGATTAGCATTGGTCAACGTAAGCTGAATTGCTATTGGACGTATTCGACCAAATAAAAATGCTCTTTAGAACTGTACACTGCTTTAAAATAGAATTTTTAATCGATACTACAAGTAAGCCTTATATTATTTTTAAGTTAATAAAAACATTTTGAATAGGCTGTCTTTCGTTTCGCACATATTAAGCATGAAAATCAGTGCTATCCCTTATTGCATTGCCGCGCTGCTGCACGCATGGTGTATTCCTTATAATATCCTCTAAAATTTCGTGGTAAATCTGGTCCGATTCGTATTCCTTACGCAACTATAACTTAATTAGAAGTGACTCAGAGCTACGCAATATGTTTTTTATGAATACCGTTTTAGTTTTGAAACTTCTATCCATATTTTTTAAACCAAACTTCGCGTAATTACCTGATCTATAGCATAGAAGTCTTCTAGAGACTGGACTGTTGCTCGTAAATAAATATACATGAAGTTACGACAAACTTTCAGTAATTCCTATACTTAAGAGTGGCATCGACCTCGCTGGTTGATATTTTAGCTGCTCCATTGGCAGCTATTTAGATAACCGATCGGTCTCCTAACAGGCACACGGCAGTTCTGCGCGTCTATTCATCTGTCATACTCGATCTCGGGATCTTGCATTCGATCACGAGAAATCAGTGTTCACGCAAAATCCAGAACTTCAATGTCGTAACAGTTTAAAGACCATCTGACCGCCAGTGACTACCAGCAATGAAGTGAGTCTTATTGCCGATGTTGACTTGCTTTGTAATTTACTTGCTTGTATGTGAGTAGTGTATAGATCCAGAAGACCTCGGTTTGTTTTGTTTTAGCCACAATTGGTAGTTTTCAAAATATTCGCCTTTGTGTGAAACCTCGTGAAATTAGTTATTCGTAAAATTACGCGACCAGCCTTGAAAATCATCCTTAAACAACCGATTTTAGCTGAGTTCAAATGGACTACTTGATATGGGTCTAATAATAAATATCTAGACATTCTGCGCAATGAGTTGCAGAAAGGACACCTCGCTAAGATTGATGAGTCATTTCGTTCGTGTCTACAGTGCTTGCGTTAGTTCAATTATTGTCTTAAATTGGAATTTCTGGAAGAGCTGCTGTTTACATATTGCTTGAGATATTGCTTCTTCGGCAGAATGTATTCTTGTAAAACTTTAGGTCTAGGTCAATAGATACTGTTACATTTTAATGCTAATTCAAATTCGTAGCAAAATTCAGCCAACGTTGATCGTTTTCGGTTGTGTGCCTGACAGTGATTTCCTTCTCCAGTTACAGATTTCGGCTACGATTATTGCTTGTTTTCACGGCAGTTGGTGATTACTTAATTGTTTGTGCTCAATTATTTTCAATATATACGCACTTGTGATTTTTGTGCTCCAATTTTCCTATATATTACGTTCCAAATGACATTTGGCACGCCATTGGTTGTGGTCATCGCGGATCAGGAAGATACTTAGGCATTCACGAAGATTTGATGTCTTAGCTGGTTCCCTGTCAGAGCTCCGGGGTTCGTATAAGGCTCTGGTGATCACTAATAGTGGCAATTTTGTCGAAATCTCATCAGGTAGATTGATTTAGCACTGTCGATAATCGTGATATGTCTTTGTGTTTTGGAATGACAAAAGCCATCGAATTTTTCCAAACGTCTAAATGACTTGTGCTTGACGTCACATCACAATTCCAGCGGCACGAATTTTAGCGCTACGCTTGTGTCACAATGCTGTAAGTTTTTGTTGAAAGTTCAGTTGACCGCAAACCAGAATAGGGCCAATTGTGGATGTGTAAGTTTGATAGAGCTATCACGTATACTCAGACTACGCTTCATTTGCATGCAATTGTGTTTCTCTTAGACCATTGTCATTGCTTTTTTTAAACATTCGGTGAAAACTTGAGTGCACGAGAAAGAAATTTAGTAACACGAACTTACCTACATCAGTGTTTGTAGTACTCACTTTTTTCCATTTCTTTAGTTGTACATTATGTTACTGACAGTCTACCGATAGGCTTTTATATTAAGATAAAATAGTTTTGTGTCTTTAAGTGCCTAATTGTTTAATTAAAAAAAGCTGGCATCGTTTGATTTGTGCTAAATGTCTATTGTAGTCAGTGTTGTCGTGATGAGCAGGCTAGTTCATCGAAAAGGCGCTGATCTGCTAACTGCCATCATTCCATCAATGTGTCACCTCTATCCAGAATTGCGCTTCATAATCGGCGGAGATGGACCAAAGCGGCTTAATCTTGAAGAGTTGAGGGAGCGGCATCAGTTACACTCCAGAGTACTGCTGTTAGGCGCGGTACCACATCATGAAGTGCGTGAAGTTCTTCTTCGTGGGGATATTTTTTTAAATACCTCGTTGACTGAGGCGTTTTGTATGGCTATTGTTGAAGCCGTGTTTTGTGGGTAAGCAAGTCTGTTCAATTTAAAACGCGATGTTCACATCTTTTCGTTTTGAGTGCTTTTGCATTTAATTATTTGGACTATCGGCAACATCTGGCTACATTAACATAGATCTCAATGGCTATGGCCAGACTATTTCTGCAATTAGCTTTTGAATGTCAAATAATTTGGTGGAAAGATTTGCTCACCTTAAAATTTTCTCACAAAGTAAGACTATCATCATTATCATGTCCAGGCATACAAAAATCAAAAGTGACTAATGTTTCACTGCCATATAACCATAATGAGTGAAAAAAGTATATAAATTAAAGCAGAAATAATATTTTAGACAAATTATCAGTGAGATTTACGAGAGAGAGAGAGAGGCAGAGAGAAGGAATACCTATCTACTATGAGTAAGTTTATCAGGATAACTCACAGAAATGAGGCAATCTACACCTTGTCTCAGCACCATTATGGCCAAGTTAGCATTCGGGCAAGGCGACATCAGCAACATAGCTTCCTTGCGGATTTCACCGTATCACGTCATAAACAAACCGAACCTTGCAGCTAACTTTGCCCTACTAAGAAAAGAAAGTTACGAAGATGATTCTACTAGACATCTGCAACAAGATTGCCACTGAGCTCGATTCGATGCCATATCACTAAGGGTTTCTAACCAAGTACGCACGAGGACCCCATCCTGGCAGACGAGTGAGTCCTATACTACCCACTTTGGATGTAAGTAACTTCAACTGTTTCTGCCATGTCAAAATCTGCCCACCTTGATACTTACGCCAATCTGGTACTGGATGAGAGAACAGAGCTCTACTGGGCAATCGAAATGAGAGCATACGCAAAATGTGACCGAGCCAACGAAGTTGATGGAGCCTTATTTGTTTTTCCAACGAGGAGCACATTTTGGCAGATCCAAAAATATGCCTACGGATGTCATCGTTAGTTATTCGTTTTTGGTAGCCAACATATGCTATACTTCTCAAACAACGATGATCGAATGCCTGTAAGCGTCTCAAATCATCAACTATAAGAGGCTAACTTTCACTAGCGTATAGTAAAACTGCGCGTACAGATGCATTGTAAACACGAACTTTAGGTTAAAGTTAAATATTCGCGTTTCTCCATAAATGACGAAGGTTCGAGAATGCTACTCTAACTTTCGCGATTCGTATTCTCCCCTCGTCGGACATATTGCCTACGTTATTGATAGAGCTCCCAAGATATGTGTACCTGTTGACTATGTCTAGATCTTCATTCTGCAGTCGCAACGTTGGAGTGAGTGGTGGGTGATCCTGTAACGGTATCATATATTTAGAGGGTGTGATTTCATACCGAAAGACGGAATAACTTACTTTACTTTACTGCGGCTGACTCATTTTGGAGGATAAGCCGGCTCCATGGAGTTTCTTGGGAATTTGGTACAAGTGGTGTCCCCTCACCACTCGGCTTTTTGATCGAGGACGCACCTCTAGCCTTTGCACATCCAAGCGCAGTCTGCAAGGCAGCAGTAAGTTGCATGGTTGCCGGTGGCTGTTGAGAGCTCATTCGCCATTCGGAAGTACGGGGTACTGTCCAGGAGTCCATGTATTCCTGTGGCTGTTGAACCCTTTTGTGGCGGGGAACACACGCCGAGTCATGGTGCCGTCGTCGGGCTCATGTGGTATTTTATAGGATATCCGATTGCCGGTCGGAAATCCACCACGCCCTGGTGACACCACCGCCATAGCCCCGTTAGCCCATGTACGATCGGCCATCGAAACATGGTTGACATCGTCGTACCACGTTGAGGAGGGGATGGACTTTACGACGGAATAACATCTGTTAATCTATTCAAGGTGGCCTGGGCAGCATCCCGATTGTCGAATAATAGTACGATATCGTCCGCATAGTCAATATCGACTAGTTTATCGCCCGGGAGAACTTCAACTCCAGCATCCTGAATGTATGGGAGAGTGTTGTTCATAATAGCATCGATTACAAAATTAAACAAAAATGGGGAAAGTGGACAACCTTGACGAACACCACTTCTGGTTGTAAAGTTATGCGTTAATTCGTTGTAGACCTTAACGCGACCAGAAGTATTTGTGTAGAGAGCTCGTATAATATTAACAAATTTTGTGGGCACACCGCTTTTCGACAAAATATGGAATAAAACATTGCGATCCACCGAATCAAATGCACCCTTGAAGTCTAGAAAGACGGCTATTGTGGGACAGTGATATAAATGTCTCTGTTCAAGAACTTGCCTTAACGTAAAAATATTATCTATACAACCTCGTCCTGCGCGGAATCCGGCCTGTTCTTCTCTTGTATGTGATTCACGTGAAGCGCTAAGACGACGTAGGATAATCGAAGCAAATAACCTAGATACGACTGGAGTCAAGCTTATACCACGATGGTTATCGCACGAATTACGATTGCCTTTTTTGAAGATGGGAATGATTGTCGACTCATTCCAATCAAGTGGTACGGTTTCCTCATTCCATATAGTATGAAAATGTTTGGTCAACGCTCCTGAAATTATATCGCCACCATCCTTAAACAATCCT